>CAVNZG010001766.1:0-24188 GCA_963693315.1 Diogma glabrata
TATATATATATATATATATATATATATATTATATATGTATATATATATATATATATATATATATATATATATATATATATATATATATATATATATATATATATATATATATATATATATATATATATATATATATATATATATATATATATATATATAATAAATTTGTTTTTCATTTTGATTTTCCGTCTCCGCTTATCATGCATATAGTCGTTTGACGCCAACATTTTTTCGAAATTCCAAGATGAAGCACGTTGCAATGGGCAGATTTTTATGAAATCTACATAAAACAAAACTAAGTAATTTACAAATTAATTGAATCTTTTATAAATATTTCAATACGCATTGCAGTTTAGCTTTCATATGAAATTTTTCAAATTTAAAAGTAAACAACCGCCATTAAAATATCATTAATACATACATATTTCACATCAACTTTTATTTTTTGTTCTTTTCAGACCGTAATTTATAAATTGATTTAAGAAAGTGAAAAGAAGACCACATAAGCAAACATATTTCACATCAACTTCTATTCTATGTTCTATTCAACTCATAATTTCTAAATTGATTTAAGAAAGTGAAAAGAAAACCACATATCCATTTCGGTCAACAAAGGAGGAACGGTGATCGAAAATAAATTAAATTTATCGAATGCTAGAGTAGACCCTCAGCGTTTTAAACTAAAGTGAGGGTACTGACAGTTCATTGATTGCAGACATATGAGAATCGGTATCGATCAGTCTGGATAGAGTCGCGTTTAAGTAAAACAAAGAAAGATCACGCAACAATGCTTGAACTGTACATACATAGTGCTAGAATCTTAAATGTTGCAGCAATCTCAAATGGTTTATGATCTATCAGCTGAGTGGAGTTGTGTTAAACTGCTTACAATAGATGTTGAGTATGTGACCTAGTTCATGAAAGTTCTGTTACCTAAACATAAGGTTCACACAAAAAAGGTAGATTTTGACATGAAATCTACCTAAAAGATGATAGGGCCTCTAACCTAGGGGTAGTACCTAGGGTGACCATCCGTCCTCTTTTTAGAGAATTTGTCCTCTTTTAGACCTCCGCTCTTTTTGTCCTATCTCTTTTTTGCACCATAATCTTTTTTGTACTACATTGGCAGTTTGTCCTCTAAATGTCATCTTTTTGTCCTCTAAATGTCCTTTTTTAAAATTTTCTTGCAAAAAAACACGAAAAATCTTTAAATTTATAGGTTTTGTTAAAATAGATATTTTACTGATCGTGTTGGAAAGCAAGGAGTTTTGCTAGTTTTTGAAAACAGATTAAGTATCGAATTATTCTTAGTTCATCTAAGACACGATGGTAGTCACTTTTCTGTTGTTGAAAGAGTAAATTAAAATTAAATAAAGCGTTAAAGCCGTATTGTTGTCTATAGCAAAACCACCAGTAAAGTTAAAACATGTTTTCGGAGAATCCATTAAATGAGGCATATTTGTTTTTTTACATTCGGTGGTCAACGTTTTCCACCTCAACATAAAAAAAAATAGAAAACGAGCATAACTCCTTGATTTAAATAATGAGTAATTTAGAATAAGTTCAAAGAGCGTTTGAGGAAGGAATAAATAACAATTTCTTCCCTGGATTAACTTTAAATGTTTTAAAGCAAAATATAGAATTGGTTAACGAATATACGGCTTTCAAAAAAATGAAATAGAAATTTACAAAATCTGTTAGATTACATCAAACAATAGACAAAGCAGTGCGAAACGTTTACAATATTGAAATGGATGGCTTTGATAAAGGAACCAGAATGAGCTACAATAATCAAGACAGTTGAAAAATTAATATTTAACAAATTTTTAAGTTATTTAAAAGTGTCCTCTTTTTTATTTGATTGTCCTTTTTTTTTTTTACATGGATTTCCTCTTTTTGCTATCGACTGATCTGGCCACCCTAAGTACCGATACTCTAGAAAATAGAATAATTAGAGCATTTTTGATTAAAATAAATATAAATAAAATATTTAAATTGGTCACTCTTTAGTAAGATTTATTTCACTTCAATTAGCAGATTAAACAGTGCAATTAAAATTATTATTTTCAATACAAAAAAAAATAGTATGGCAAACTTTAAAAAACGCTTCAATAGATAAAAAGTGATAGCAACCTTTTATAAAGACCAAGTCGTTACAAGTTCCATCTGTGGCCCATAGAAAGTGTCCAGCTGTGGCCCATAGAATTTGACAAATTGATTTTACAACGCACACATTAAACACTCTCACCGACCTGAGTAATTTTAAAATTAGAGAAATACTTAGCTTCAGCAGAAGCTGTAAATGATTCGAATAGGTTGAGGAGGGTGGTATCACAACGGACCCATTTTGGCCAATACGTGTGTTGTTCTGACCTGGTGTTATGATGACAGCCACTGGAACCTTACCTAACCTTAACCTATCAATAGATAACTTTTTAGTATTATAATGGATTTCATTTAAAGTGTCAAATATTCTGCAGCCAAATATTATTTTGTTTAATTCGGTAATATCGAGTCTTGATACCGGTAATACCGATATAAAATTCTATGGTCAATATCGGTATTAACGGTAATACCGATACCGGTATTGGAAGCCATATGCACAAACAAAACAAGTCCATATGTATACTTTTTTGATTAAATGAGTTAACAATTTTAGATAGCACAACTTATTGTACGGTAGGTATATATTTGAGTTTGTTGATTTGATAAAACTTAATAAAATAAAAGCAAATGGGAAATCAGTCTTGTCAGAGTTTGTGTTTATGTTAAAAGATTACTTAACCTTGGTCACTGTTTTTTATTACGTAAAAGTTTATACAAATCAACCATATTTGTAAAATACTATAGTTTTGTTAAAATAGTGCCAAGCAATACCGACCTACAAACATCTATTTACTTATTTATTTATTTATTATGAAAACGTTTTGAAACAATATAAGTGTACATATACTGATATACACACTATACAAACTTCATTATTGTTTCTGTGATTTTAAAAATATTGATTCTTTGTTTTAGAATTAAAACCAAATATGATTTTCCTGTTTTGATTGTTTGAGGAAATTTGAAAAATGATTTCACTTAATTAATAGCTAATTTTAATTGATAAAGCTTGTATATTTACTATTTTGGTCAATTAATTTGTTATTAATCTCGCGAGGTTCAGAGTCCGACAGAGACCACTTTTTACATTGTTCAAAATGTGTCTGAAAACACCTAATCGTTAAGTATTCTTCTGAATCTTTAGTAAAGGAAAAATGGCCAACATGGTATCTGAGGATATTCAAAGCTATATAAGTGGAGTTCAAACCTAATTTGATTCATAAAAAAAGATTGTCTATAAGTTTAAATATTTAAAAACTGCAATATCGTCGAACTATTAGATTTGTTGCATTCTGAATTACTTGGATTTAGTCAATTCTATGAGTACAGAATTGTAAAATGAAATCATAATATGTCTCAGGAATTGGGTTTTGGAACTGGTGTTGTTTTTTCGGGAACAATAAATTAACAGCTGGAATGACATATAATATTTTTACACTGAGTCATAAATGTCCATACATAAAATTTTTATCATTTTTATATTTTATATCGAATGTAATGGCTCGTGTATTAGTACCTTCCAATCATTTAATATTTTAACTACACTTTTTTTATTCAATCATGTAACTTAAGCTTCCATATTTATAATGTAAACTTAAATTTAAAAATTTTCCGTTTAATAATGTAATCCAATCGTTTTCTGTTTTAACAAATTATTTCCTTTTCCGTTTATAACTAAACAATCAACAACATTAATGTATAAATACAAAATTTACAAAACTGGTAATTGCACTAGTAACTTATATAACTAAAATCACTGATTTTCACAAGATCATTTTTCCTAAAATTTAATTACACGGCACCGTTAAAGTTTAGTACTACATGAAATTGTTTTGTTAACTTACAATTTTAATAGTAAGTAATTTGAAAATATATTTTACCGTTTGATTACGCTCGGTTAAAAGCCTCACTAGGTAATGGAATTAGTCGTTTTAAGAAATTTTAACCAATAATTCACAAATTTTCATTTAATTTTGTTATCGGTTTTTATTAGTGCGATCAATCGTTGAGATAAAATATCAATATGAAAAAAAAAAACATTTTGTGATAATAGAAATTTTTACAATTCGTTTTGATAAAAAAACGTAAGAATAGTAATATAATATTAGTATTTATCAATAGGTAGAGATGTGACGAACGCACACAAATATTGCATGACGGCATTATGCCTATAGCCTTTATTCTTATAGAAATTGGAAATAAGTATAAAGATAAATGTTATGTTTGTGCCCAGTAAGGAACTGGTGTCCATTCAATTCAATTACTATATAGTACAATAATGTGTTCAATCTTCTGCGTATATTTAAATTTCTTATCAAGATATGTTTTATGTATTGTTATAGTGTAAGACTATTCGCAGCAACCGTATTTCCTTTACATATTTGTTATTCAAATTCTCAAAATTCATTAAAACCAAGAAACTAATAAAAATGAAGGCTGTAATCTCAGGGTTCAGAGATATCAAAGTCTGTATTAAGGGCTTTTATATAAACTTTAACAGAAGACTCTTATGGGACAGATTATTTTTAGTTTTAAGCTTAGATGTATAATAAAAATAAAACTCATTGCAAAGAACCTGAAAAACCACAAGAACATTATTTTTGCTTAGAAATGTACAAAGCTAACACAAAACATGAATGCGTTACGGTAAGAATTATAATAAGGAATAACATGGTGTGAAACGAAGTGAGAATTCGTTCAGGATTTATTTTTATTTGTTTTGGAAAAATGACATTTAGTGTGAAAAAAAAATTAACATTCTCCAACTGTACCTATTAGTCATTAGTGACCAAAGCGATTTACTCTAAAAACATTTCAAAATACTTTTCCGTTTATCGTAAATAGATCCTTTCATTTATTACAACTTAATTGTAACAAACCAACATTTAATCTGAAATAACCTGATATTTTCCAAAACATATTTTCCTTTTCCCATATAAGGAATAACATGGTGTGAAACGAAGTGAGAATTCGTTCAGGATTTATTTTTATTTGTTTTGGAAAAATGACATTTAGTGTGAAAAAAATTAACATTCTCCAACTGTACCTATTAGTCATTAGTGACCAAAGCGATTTACTCTAAAAACATTTCAAAATACTTTTCCGTTTATCGTAAATAGATCCTTTCATTTATTACCACTTAATTGTAACAAACCAACATTTAATCTGAAATAACCTGATATTTTCCAAAACATATTTTCCTTTAAAGAACTAGGTCCCACAGCAGCATGCGCTAGAATCTAGAATCTAGACTGAGTTGTGAATGCTTGACCATTTTTGATTTTCCTGAAACTTTGCAATTGGCATATAAGTAGTATGGCCAAATAAAAAATACGACTTATTTTAAAATTTTTTAAAGTGCATATATTGAGGGCCACCCCAACATGCATGAAAAATGAAAATTTTGGCTCGATGTACCTTTGAAATTAAATTGCTCAAGAACCGCTATACTGATTTCAACAAAAAAAAATTTTGTTTGATATGTGATTAGGTAATCACACTAGAAAATTAGTTATCACTTTAGAAAAAAATGAATTAAACGTTTTTGTAATTAATTTAAAAATTAAAATATTAAGAAAACTTTTTAAAAGATTTTTTAAAGGGTCAAAGATCAATTGAATTTTAACTTTTTTTTTAAATACTTCTATCATTACTCTAAAGTCTAAAATATGTCAAATTTACAAAGAGTCTATTTTTCGTTTTATTGAGATATTTAATTTAAAAGATTTTTACTCCGGCAAATTCTAATTGTTCATCATTTTTTCGAAAAAATTATATTATTAAAATATTTTAACCACCGAAGTTGGAAAAAATGATGGATGATAGGGGCCGGATGCAAGTACCCTATTAGGACATACCTTATTACACTCTGATTCGGCCAGGATATTAATAGAGCATGCCTGAACAAATTGCTAGTCGGGCTATTGCAAGTAAATGCCAAAGCCATAACACCATTTAGGACCCACCCATGTTAAATAATTTTTAAGGTCCAGATTTTTGGAAGCTTTTGATTATTACTTCGGTCTGAAAGACCTAAGTATTACATTCATGAGCTCAAAGTGAAATTCTTACCCCCACTTTTTTTGACATTTCTCGACGTTTTAGGACCTCCTGATTCTAAAAAAGCAAAAAAAAAAAAAATGTATGTCTGTCTGCCGGCCGGCCGTCCGGCCGGCCGGCCGGCCGTCATTACCTACGCTGCAGGGAAAACCGCTGGAGGGATTTCAAAAATTTTTTTTTCTAAAAATAGGTATACTCAAGGGACAGGTCCGAAAGGACGCTGTGTTCGATAACTGTACCGGAAGTGTGTCAAAAAAATCATTATGTGTGTCAAAAATAGCAAATTTTCATATTTTTGGCTTAAAAAACGTTCATTTTAAGTGATTACGAGTAGGAACATTAAATTTGGAGAAATCTTGATGGTCGGGATTGGTATGTGAGATCAAAAACTAGATTATTGCATTATAAGTTTGTCAAAAAAATGTTGTCAAGTGTGTCAAAAGAAAGATTTTTGTTTATTTTTTACCTAATATTATGGAAAAAAATAAAATTAATTTTCTTTGTTTGAAATGAAGTTTTATTATTATTATTGAGAATTATGGCATTATAAGTTTGTCAAAAAAATGTTGTCAAGTGTGTCAAAAGATTTTTATTTAGTATTTTACCTAATTTTTTGCAAAAAAAATAAAAGTGTTTGTTTGAAATGAAATTTTATTATTATTATTGAGAATTATGGCATTACAAGTTTGTCAAAAAATGTTGTCAAGTGTGTCAAAAGAAAGGTTTTTATTTATTTTTTACCCAATTTTTTTAGAAAAAAATAAAATTAATAGTTCGTATGACATGATATATTATTATTATTATTGAGAATTATGGCATTATAAGTTTGTCAAAAAATAATGTCAAGTGTGTCAAAAATGATTTCATTTATTTTTTTAGCCAATTTTTTGGGAAAAAAAATGTAGCTGTTTTTATGACGTAAATGTAATTTAAAATGAGATTGGACATGGAAATTTTTGAATTTGTTATAGTTTTTGAAATATTTTTGGAATTTTGAAAAAGTTTGTATTTTTGATTTTGTAATAATTTTTACAATATTTTTAGAATTTCGGCAAAAGTTTTAATTTTTGATTTTGTAAGAATTTTTGAAATATTTTTAGAATTTTGAAAAATTTTTAATTTTGATATTATTATAATTTTTGGAATTTTGAAAAAAGTTTCAATTTATGATTTTGTAATAATTTTTGCAATATTTTTAGAATTTTGGAAAAAGTTTGTATTTTAAGAATTTTTGAAATATTATTGGAATTTAGAAAATATTTAAATATTTGATTTTATTCTAATATTTGGAATATTTTTGGCATTTTGAAAAAGTTTGATTTTATTTAATATAACAATATTTTTGGAATTTTGATTATAATTTTCCGGCAACGTATTGATGTTTCGTGTTAGTTTTGTAAGAAATTTTTAAACAGAGATAAAAAATACTTGTACTTTAACAAAGAGTTATGTTTGATGTACATCGCTGCCCAAAACTAAAAACCATGTCCTCATAAAAGTTTTTTGCCGAAAACTATATCAAAATCCTTAACCCAGACCGAAGTCTTGATATCTCAGAGCTTGAGATTTCAGCCCCTCCATATTTTCAGTATTAATTTAATCAGCATCACATTACTAATTAACTAGTTCTAATAAGTAGTGAAAACTCAATACAATTAGGAATATATACATATATAGAGTTATCTAATGTAAATCGTTTAATCCTCAAACTTTGAATTGTGTGAGAACGATTAAGTTGTATTTGAAAATTGTCCGTTTTTGTTTTATATATTCGATAGAAGATATTTGTGTAATCGTTCCAACAAACTGCATTGACAAAAATTTCATTTTTAATAATAAATATAATCGATAGATTGATTCGCATTTCAGATGATTCACGATCAGTATTGCTTTTAACAGTAGTTGTACAAAAATTAAAATAGATTAAATTTCTTATCAAACCTGGAAACGATAATTTAATTATAAATATGAAAACAAAATCAAGTGGAATTACCTCATAAAATAAACATTACTTTTATCCACGACTACTAAAGAATATATGCTTTCCATGCGTATATCTTCCATTGTAATTGTATTCATATTTTGCAGTCGTGGATAAAATAGCATCTTGTATTCGCAGAGGATGATGGTAATTCTTCAATGATGAATGATGAATGATTGCCATCATTCTCAACTCATACAAAAATCTACTGTTCTATGATGGAAAGAAAACTATAGTTAACCAGACAAATTTTTAAGTAATTAGCTGTTATGTGAAATAAGAAAAATCAATGATTTTAAACAGTATTACTTTATCGAACGTTACCTCAAACGTTATACCTATGATTGAGTTACAAGTTTTACAATAGGTGGCGTTCGATTTGACCGAATGAACTTGTTGTGACCTGTAGTTATCCGTAGATATTACAATAAACACCTTGAAGGTGTAATACACCAGTTATTGTATTATTATTTATTATTTATTATTTCGTATATCAAATACAAGCGCTTTTCTAGTTTGACAACTGATCGAATACACGTATATTGAATTTACATCGGTTATTTCATAGAGTATACAAAATGAACAGTAAGATATGACAGCTCTTCCCCTCTAACAGCTTTTAATACAGTTATACTATTTACTAAATTCAATTAATTTCTAATTATATTAAATTATTTTTACATATTTCATTTTAAAGTTTCTTTTTCTTAAATCATGAGACATTTATTAAAACAATTTGAGCTTATTCTTATAGATTTAGTTTAACGGGGGCTTTAATGATTCGGCTTGATCTCCTCAGTATATTATTATTGTTACTTGAGTTTATCGTTTGTGGAGTAGTACTGGGAATGTCAGGTTGTAATTCTGTTGTATAGGTTTCAGAACTATTGAACTCGATATCCGTATTATTCTCTAAAACTCTGGAACTATCCGCATCCGCCGTATTATCAACTTCTTGAGAATAATTTGAATAGTTGGAGCTATTCAATTCATGAGCTTTCATTATAGCTGGTACTATGGAAATAGCTTCTTCCCATGTTTCTGAGTGTATATCTGCATCATTATTTTTAACTAGGCCATTTGTCTCCTTACCGGCTTCCGTACCAACGGGTAATATTTGGTCGATATGTCTCTTCCATACTCGACCGTCATCGAGTTTAATCGAGTAATGTAAATCACCGAATTTATCAATGACTTCTCCAAACTGCCATTTCTCGTGCTTGTTCATGTAGTCTCTTGCTGAGACTCTATTTCCAATCTGTAATGATCTGAATTTTTTTAGTGGTAGCTCTCCCTTTTTTATATCTTTTGAAGGAATCATTAAGTCCAAACGAGATCGTATCGGACGATTGAATATCATCATTGCAGGTGACTTTCCTGTTGTTGGATGATTTGATCTACGATAAGTTAGAAGGAATTGACTAAGGGCAGTATGAATATCTTTACCTGAACATTTTATGGCTAATAATTTGTCTTTAAACGTTTGAACGTAGCGTTCGGCTTGTCCATTCGTAGCAGGATGATATGGTGCACCTTGTTTATGGACAATTCCATTATTTTTCAAAAAATTTTGGAACTCTTCGGAATTAAATTGAGTTCCATGATCCGACACAAAAACTGATGGAATTCCAAAAGTTGCGAAAATTTCACGGCAATTTTTTATCGTGGTTTCAGCTGTAATATTACTTACTATTCGAACTTCTGGCCATTTGGAGTAAGCATCCACTAATACGAAAAAGTATTTTCCTAAGAATGGTCCAGCATAGTCACAATGCACTCTTTGAAAGGGGGTTGTTGGTATTTCCCAGCAATGAAATTGAACTTTTGGAGGGTTGGCTTTCTTTTTCTGACAATCCGTACAATTTTTAGACAAGATTTCAATGTCGTTGCCGATGCCTTGCCACCAACAATATCCTCTGGACATCTCCTTCATACGTGTTATACCAAAGTGTGATAGATGTAGCTCATCTAAAACTTTTTTTCTTAGCATTTCAGGAACATAAACACGAATGCCTCTCATTAAGCATCCTTGTTGAATTGAGAATTCTTGTTGGTCGATCCCAAATCGATCTTTAGCATCCACAATACGACCGTTTTTCAATCCTTGTATTAAATTGGTGACAGACTTATCATTGCTAGTTACTTCTGCCAACTCTCTGGCAGTGATTGGCAATGATTCAATTTGATTCAATTCGAAATAATCTGATTCTTCCATTGAAACTGTTGGATCTTCAGTAGGTAGTCGCGAAACTGCGTCGGCATTGCAATGTGAGGTTGTTCTACGATAGATAATATCATAATTAAATGATTCTAGATATATTGCATAGTGCAGCATTCTTGTGGTCGATAAGGTTGGCAGTCCTTTATCGGGTGAAAAAATTTGAAGAACCGGTTTATTATCCGTAATAAGTGTAAAATGCCGTCCATAGACATACTGATGAAATTTTCGAATGCCGTAAATTATTGCGTAAGCTTCCTTATCGATTTGACTGTACCTTTGTTGAGTAGGACTTAATGTTTGTGAGGCATATGATATAGGTCTTTCTGTTCCATCTGGGTACAAATGACTCAGTACTGCTCCAACACCATAAGGTGATGCATCCGTTGCTAATAATAGGGGCAGGTTTGGATCATAATGTACTAATACTTGTTCTGATTGAATTTTATCTTTTATCTCATTAAAAGATTTTTTACATGCATTATCCCAAACAAAATCCACATTAGTTTTTAATAAATTGTTTATTGGGTACAAAATCGTACTTAAGTCTTTGAAAAATCGACCGTAATAATTCACAAGTCCTACGTAGGCGCGAACTTGATCCCTATTTTTTGGAATAGGCATATTTTGTATAGCATCGATTTTGGCCTGCATTTTATGAATGCCATTTTTATCTATTTCGTAGCCACAATAAACAATTTTATCCATGAAAAATTCGCTCTTTGTGATATTTATTCTCATATTTAGATTATTCAGCCTTTTAAGGACTTCGTCCAGTCTTGATAAATGCGTTTTATCATCTGATCCAGTGATTTTAATATCATCTAGAAAAACTGAAACTCCAGGTATATCTTGAAGAATTTGCTCGATATGCCGCTGCCAAATTGCGGGGGCCGAAGCAACTCCGTACATTAACCGAGTTGGTTGATATAAACCTTTATGGGTGCTTAAGGTTAACAACTCTCGATCTTCGGGCAAAACTTCCAGCTGTAAATAGGCTTTCGTTAGGTCCAGTTTAGTAAATTTTTTACCCCCGGCCATCGAGGAAAACAAATCTTCTATGGTTGGTAATGGGTGAACGTCTACTATAAGATTTGGATTAATGGTGGTCTTATAATCACCACAAATTCTTATTTGGTCATTTTTTTTTCTAACTGGCACTATTGGCGTTGCCCATTTGCTGAAATTTACTTTCACTAAAGCTCCCTCTTTTTCTAAATTATCCAGTTCGGTTTCGACCAATGGTCGAATGGAAAAAGGCACTGTACGATTTTTTATAAAAACTGGCTTTGAATTTGGTTTCAAATTTAATTTTGCTTGGATATTTTTTATCTTTCCCATAGATTCTTCGAATAACGTAGGATATCGAGTTTTGATATTATCTAAAAAAGTTTGAAAATTAATATTTGACATTTCAGTCGTCATAGTATTTAAGTTTTCAACCATTAAGTCATCTTTAATATTATTAAATGAATCGATTTTTAATTCATGTAACCATTCGCGACCAATAAGTGGATGTCTGTTTGAATCGACAATATATAGTTTTAATAATTTTTTTTCTAATTTAAATGTGACTTCTACTAATACATATCCAAATATTTGAATTTTGTTATTACAGTAGCTGACCAAATCAATGTCCGAATCATTAATATTAAATTTTTCAAAATATTTTAAATAATCATTTCTATTCATTATTGATACAGGAGAACCCGTATCCATTTCAAATTTAATTTTAAATTGTTCAATTTCTAGTTTAATCCAAAATTTTGATTTACTATTAAGATCACTTAAATTTAACATATCTGAAATAATGGAGTCATTTGAATGACATGAAGTGTCTTCTTCTTCTACAAAATTAGTTTGATTATTTTTAAAATTATTCTTAGAATTATGATTTCTATTATAAGTTTCATTTTTATTGTTCGCTCTAGCGGCTAAACAAACCTCTGATATGTGTCCTTTTTTTTTACAGTATAAACATCTAGATTTAATATGAATACACTTATCAGAAGCATGTTTTTCATCGCCACAACGATAACATTTATAAATTTTATTCTTATTTTGTAAACTTACATGAACAGATCGACTATTCTTAGATGTACATTGAAGTTGGTGGACTGTAGTGGATCGACTAGTACTTTGATAATGCATGATGGTTCCACCTTTTTCGGATAGTTCCATTGCCACAGCTGTGTCCGTTGCCGTCTCTAACGTTAACGTCCTACTTTCCAATAATCGTTTTTGAATTTTTTTGTTTCTTAACCCGAAAACGAACTGATTCCTGATTGCTGTAGACAGATGTTCTTTCACAAAGTTGCAGTTTACAGCAATTTTCCTTAGTTCTAGTAGGAACTCTTCTACTGATTCATTTTCCTGTTGTTGCCGTAAATGGAATTTAAAATTTTCCACTATTTCTAGCGGTTCCGGATCAAAATAACTTTGTAGTGTTTTGACGATTTCAGTAAAATCTTTTTCTGTTGGCTTAGCTGGTTGTATTTTATCATAAAGAACCTGGTAAGTTTCTTGTCCCATGTAATGGAGCAAGAAATGTTTTTTTACGTCTTTGTCTTCTATCTTGAATATCAGGAACGAACTTTCTAAACGTTCGACCCATCTTTCCCATTTGATTTTTGTTTTATCAAATACGTCAATTGTAAAAGTTGATGGTAATGTTGCCATTGTGTTGATTATTTTGATATATACTGTATAGAATATATTATTAGTAAATTTGCAAACAATAGCGCTCACCTTAATGCATGTACTGTATAATGCACTTTATTTGAGGTTAGAAATGCGTTTTCTGTATCTAGCAAGTATGAAGCTCTCTAATCCCATCCTCGTCGCCAAAATAACTGTTGTGACCTGTAGTTATCCGTAGATATTACAATAAACACCTTGAAGGTGTAATACACCAGTTATTGTATTATTATTTATTATTTATTATTTCGTATATCAAATACAAGCGCTTTTCTAGTTTGACAACTGATCGAATACACGTATATTGAATTTACATCGGTTATTTCATAGAGTATACAAAATGAACAGTAAGATATGACAGAACTGAAAAAACAACAACAATTACATACAATTTTTCAGTTGTTTCAGCTTCAGTCAAATCGAACGCTGCTAATTTTGCAATTTATATTATTGAATTTTTTTTCAAACGTCTCAATATTTTAAATTGTACATAATTATTAGACAAATTTAAAAGCCTTGTAAATCAATTAAAAAATATTCAATGATTTTTATTTTTTTATCAGACTAATTAAACATGAAAAGAAAAAACTATGAATACAGTTTATCAATAAAAAAACTTATAAAGTTTGTGATACTATTGATTGAAAAGTGTGAGTAATAATAAGTACATACCTAACAGAAGAACGGCAAAAATTTTATGGAACAAATTCTAAAATGATTGAGAAATTGTTCTTCATTTCACTTTATTTTATCGTATTCGAATTTGTAATAATTTACTATAAAGGATGATTTTTTAATTATTATTTTGGCTGCTTCTACTTAACAAACAAGGAATACCTATATTCTAAACCGTTCAATAACTAAGATTTTGTTTAACAATATGATATTTGATATAACCTTTGTAGCTTTGTGACAATGATTTAAAAATCAAAATCGATCAAGCAATTACTTCCTAGATTTTTAAATTTCATAACAAAATTTAGTCGATAACTGCAAAATTCGTAGCGTTGTCAAAATAAACAGGCATCAAAACAAAATTCATAATTATTAGTTTTAGAACCTAAATTCATGAAAGGAACCGAAAATCTCGCTTTATAATTCTTGAATTGTTAGACTTCTATCTAATCAATAATAAAATTTAATATTTATATATTTTTCAATAATCGGAGCAAACTTCACCACCGGTTCTAAAAATTAAGCGTTTTGGAAATACAGTTTTTTAGAAAAAATTATTACAATAGAAGTACAACGAAAATAATTCTAATCAGCGCGGTAAATCAACACTGGACTCCAGATTTATAGGTTTCCAAAAACTTTCATTACGTAGATCTGAAACAAAAGGAGCACCGAAGTTTTCTCTAAAAAATTCAAAATAGACATTCGAATTGAAAAGAATCAAACTTTTCCACAGTTGAGCTTAATTATTTAGAAAGAGCCAGAACAGAATAATTAAATTTCCCATAACTAAATACTACATTAATTGACCAAGTTGCGATCATTGATTTCGCATTGATTCAAAACAACCAATAATGACTATACACTCGTGTCTCTGTATATTGACTATGATAGAAATATTACCCATCCTGTGAATTCACACATCAGGGTTTGAAGTTATTGAAGATAAAAACAAATAACTGCTTAGTAAACCGCAACTCCTTTGTTCAATAATGCCAGAAAGCCAATCAGTTATTTCTCATACAGATCATGTTTCAACTCTGGACAATATTGTATGCAAGAAGTGGGTTGAAATAATTTTTTAATTGCTTGCAATTTTGTTTGCTTTGTAAAAGTTTTGTTTCTAGGATAATGTTTTGAAAACACAATGTTATTTTATTCCATTTTTAAAATTTATTTATTTAAAATCTTATGATATCTATTCTTCTATTTTTCTATTTTTAATTTTCCAATCCAACTGTTATTAACGCAGTTATTATGCTGTTTTGAAGAAATTCACCATCTCCATATTCAAAATGTAATGTCATTTTACAGCTGCCATGAGAAAACGGAAAAAGGCACCACTTTACTCCCGCTGTTAAATAATGTAAAACATTGTACAGCTGTTTTTATTATACGTAAAAAAAGTAAGTCTTGAACACTATTTCATTTTTGTTTTGTTTGTGGTAATTTCAAAACCATTAACCATAGTTAATCGAATGTAAACGACACTATCTTAATCTTTTCATCAATTACAATGCCTACTTCCAATAAAAAAATATTGCGACGCTGGTGCATAGGCTGACTTCACCACAGCTCTGGAAACATAGTGTTCTGGATATATAATGAGCTAATATCCATAAAATACTTTAATTAAAAGCTAACCAATATTATGGACTTCGTAGTTCTAATAATAAAAATATTAAAGCAGGCAGTAGTATCCCAACAAACATAAATTCTGTTGTACGAGAAAAAGTAAAAAAAATGTTTATCGGAAGTGACAAAGCGGAAGTTAGGATGCAGAACTGTTGTAAACCGTACTAAATTTGTATGTACCGAATTTCATCCAATTCGATTATCAGGTACAGAAGTTATTGAGCTTCCAAAATAACAGGTGCTTGGAGGACCCCCTACCACTTTGTTCACTATCGCTAAAAAAACTAATCAGTTCCTTGCCATACATATTTGCATCTTTTTGCAAAGTGTAATCAAAATTACTTAACGAACGAATGTTGTATGCTTCCAACAAACATTAAAACAATAAACAATGCTGTGTGCTCCCAACAACCATTGAAAAAATGATGCCACAGTAAACAGGTGTTCGAGAGACCCCGTACCACTTATCCCAATATTGTCCAAAAACTAATCAGTTCCTTGTCATTTAAGTCTCCATCTTTTTCCAAAGTGTCATCAGAATTGATTAATGAATGAAGTATGTATGCTCCCAACAAACTTTAAAAACAAAGTGTGAAAAGTCAGCAGTTGTATGGTAGATCCTCCGCCAATTTGATCAATGTGTCCCAAAAGATGATAATTATCTTCTCACACTAATTGAACCCTTTTTCATAAGTTTCATCATAATCACTTCATTATTGTAGGCTGTATTGTGCATAAAGACACTGAAAAAACTTCAAAAATTTACAAAGAAAAAATTTACCGGAAGTGAAAAACCGGAAGTTGGGATGTAGAACTGTTGTGAACCGTACTAAATGCTCATGTACCAAGTTTCATCCAATTCGATTATCAGGTACAGATGTTATTGAGCTTTAAAAAAAACAGGTGTATGGGACACCCCCCACCACTTTGTTCACTATCGCTCAAAAACTAATCAGTTCTTTGCCATACATGTTTGCATCTTTTTCCAAAGTGTCATCAAAATTCGTTCACGAACGAATGCTGTGTGCTCCCAACAACCATTGAAAAAATGATGACACATTAAACAGGTGTTCAGAAGGACCCCCACCACTTATTCCAATATTATCGAAAAACTAATCAGTTTTTTGTTACTTAAGTCTCCATCTTTTCCCAAAGTGTCATTGAAATAAATTAATGAATGAAGTCTGTATGCTCCCAACAAACTTAAAAAACAAAGTGTGAAAAGTCAGCATTTGTATGGTAGACCCCCCACCACTTTGATCAATGTGTCCCAAAAGATGATAATTATCTTTTCACACTAATTGGAACCCCTTTTCCATAAGTTTCATCATAATCACTTCATTATTGTAGGCTGTAGTGTGCATAAAGACACTGAAAAAACTTCAAAAAAGTACAAAAAAAATTTTTTACCGGAAGTGAAAAACCGGAAGTTGGGATGTAGAACTATTGTTAACCGTACTACATACTCATGTACCAAGTTTCATCCAATTCGCTTATCAGGTACAGATGTTATAGAGCTTTAAAAAAAAAAGGTGCTCCAGGGACCCCCCCCACCACTTTGTTCACTATCGCTCAAAAACTAATCAGTTCTTTGTCATACATGTTTGCGTCTTTTTCCAAAGTGTCAACAAAATTCATTAACGAATGAATGTTTTATGCTCCCAACAAACATAAAAACTTTGTGGAAAAAACGACCTGTTGTATGGTGGACCCCCCAACCCTTTATTCAATGTGTTCCAAAAGCTAATAAAATCTTTCTCATCTTATTTAAAAGCTTTTCGCAACGTTTCATGAAAATCGATCGGTAATTGTAGGCTACAGTAGGGATAAACACCCGAAAAAAAACTTTTTAACCGGAAGTGACAAACCGGAAGTTGGTATGCAGAAATATTGGAAACAGTACTAAAACCTTATATACTAAGTTTCAATAAGATCATAGGCCAGGATCAGAAGTTATTCAAGATTTAAACTTAGAGGTGTTCGGGAGACCCCCGCCATTTTGTCCAAATTTGAAATGAATCCAGATCTTCCATTTTCAAGTGAACCTGTATCATTTGCCAAAGTTTCATCAAGATCCTATACAGAAAACTCACCCACCCAACCACCCACCCAACCACCCACCCAACCACCCACCCAACCAACCACCCGCCCACACACACACAGACGTACACCAAATTTTTTTTTGGCTTTTTAGATAGAGGATGGTCCAAAACAAAAGAAAAAATAAAATTTGGGATATGTAAGATTTTTTTTTTCACGATAGATTGCATTACTTCACACAATTTAAAATTGTGGTGAAGTAAAAATTACAGCTTATTTAACGGTAGATAAAAATAAAAATGAATAATAGTACATTTTTTAATTAGGAGCTAATGCAAAACCTCCGATATAGAAGCGTAAATCATTTTTTAGCACAAAACAAATCGTGAACTTGTAGCGCCATTTTGAAGTTGAAACTCAATATGAAAAAAATTTAAAAAATCGCCATAACGCCCATAACGCCATCTGGGAAAATAAAACTGGATATAAAAAAAATTCAAAAAAATTCAATCAAAAACACAAATCCAATTTTTTGTATATGGTAATGTTCATTGTTTATTGCAAATGGCGTGAATCAGTAGGGCTATGATTACGGAGGTTTTGGCTAAAGTGATACTTTTTGTATTGAGTCTATAGTTTGACAATTATAGACGATACACAAAAAGTCACTTTAGCTCCGAATTAAATATACTATTTTTTCGGCAAACGTTTAAGTGTTTTATAAATATGATATTAATACATTTTGATAATTTTGTTTGTTCAAACTTAACAAGTATTACAATAAATTTCACTAATAAATTAAACTAAAAACGCCAATTTCTTGTTAACTAATAGTTTTTATTTACTATATACGTATTTCGGAAGCTATACTTTCATCGACAGTAGTATATAATTATATATCAAAACTGATATGTACTACTGTTTTGATATATACTACTGTCGATGAAAGCATAGCTTTCGAAATACGTATATAGTAAATAAAAACTATTAGTTAACAAGAAATTGGCGTTTTTATTGAAATTAATTAAACGTTTTTATTGAAATAAATACATCAAAATTTTTATGAATATGCATTTTTATCGTCATAATGACTTCCAAAAAAGAGAAAAAAACATTTAAATTTGTATGAATAAATTTTTTTTATTAAAACAGCCTTTTCGAAATTTCATAATCCAATTGAAATAGTTGTTAATTTTTAGTCATAGTTATACAATAATTCAAAATTTCATTATCCAATGAAACTCAGCGTTGGTTAAAAACACTGTTTTTTTTAAAAAAAACAAAAAAAAACTGTTTTTTTTGTTTAAAACGCGTTTTTTATTGTTTAAAACAGTTTTTTTTGTTTTTTTTGTTTTTTTGTGTTTTTTTTGTTTTTTTTGTGTTTTTTTTGTTTTGAATATGTTTTATGCTACGAATATTCGTTTTTGTTGGTTTTAAATGAAAATATGTAATTGGAGTGAATAAACTCCAAAGAAATTAAGTATCCTAAATATTCTCAGATTATTAAAGATTTTCAAGATTTCCATGATTCTCTAGATTATCTGAAAATTTTTTAAAATTTTAATGACGTTTAAGGTGCTAAAAGGTTTCTTAAGATTATCAAATGTATTAAAAACGGTAAAACACGACTGTGCTCAACAGTTATATTGAATAGCAAATAAGCAGCATTGCAATATTTAAAAAAAAACAATTTTTGTTTAAAACATTGTTTTTTTTAAAAAAAACAATTTGTTTTAAACACTGTTTTAAACAGTGTTTAAAACAAAAGTGTTTAAAACAAACCAACTCTGATGAAACTGTTTGTTATGTTTTGTTGTCATAGTAACATACAATAATTCAAAATATCATAATCCAATGAGTATCAACTTATTTTTTGTTGTCATAGTTATACAATTTGTTTGAAAAAATAACAAAATAACAAATGCTACTTTACAGCCGCTGTAGTATAAAATAAAAATGGTCAAAAAAGTAAGACTTTAACTAACTCCCTAGCGGCAGTAAAGTTAAACTTTACAGCTGTTTGCCGAAAAAACGGTTTTTAGTATTTTTCTCCATTAATTTGAGGTTATGTTGAAAAATTATCAATACAAAAGTTTTAGATTTTTTAATTATCTACAATTTTCACATTAGGTTTTTTTGAAAGGATGCATATTACAGCCATAAATCGTATAAAACCAGTCTCAAACCCTCAAAAAGTATATTTACCTACCCCACCCCTTTTCTGAAACTTTTACCGAGTTGAGTTGATTTTCCTTACTTTATCCTAAATTTTCCAACCATTTGGATGGTTGCACACCGTTTGGCTGCACAGAATTTTTCATGAATTCCGGTATATAATTTCGGTTTGGCTCTGGTCTACTATTGATAGTTTACAAACAATATCATATGAATATGAATCTAGCTAGATCGTGAACTTCGTTTAGAACTAAATGTTCAATACATGCTGGGTTATAATAAGTGCTAGTATTAAAACTCTCACTTAGGTTTTAGACAAAAGATGCTAATATGCAAAGGCGCTATATAAGGCGAAATATAAGTCAGTTAAATCCAAATTATTTAATAAAAAGGTAAAAAAGATGTTTTTATTCGCCTATATGTTAAAGTGTTACTTTATTACTGTGATTTGCGGCTTTAAAGTATCACTTTTCAACTATTTATTTTGTCGTCATAGCTACATCCAAAAAAGTAAAAAGCATTTGTATTTGTTTAAATTCTATGAAAAATAAATTTTTTTATCAAAGCAACCCGCAAATTCAAAATTTCATTATCCAATTAAAATAGTTGTTATCATTTGTTGTCATAGAATTTTGAAAAAATAATAAATATTTTTTCAAAGGTTACTTGTTCCACATATTTTTATTTTAAAATTTATGAAAATAAAAATGAAGATAAATAATTTTAATTTAGAATAAACAACTTTTCTTAAAATATTTTGCTTGCGGCGTATAAAAAATAGTATATGATGCACGGACGTAAGCTATTTTGGACTTAATGTGGGTGCAAATCTCGGCTAGCGCCTCGATTTGCAAACTCCACATCCGTCCAAAATCTTTAGCTTTACGTCCTAGCATCATAATGTACTATAATGTGGGACCGACCTCAAACAGTTTTAAAGTAGGCTTTAAAGTATCAATTTTCAACTATTTATTTTGGTGTCATAGCTACGTCCAAAAAAGTAAAAAGCGTTTGTATTTGTTTAAATTCTATGAAAAATAAACATTTTTATCAAAGCAACCCTCAAGTTCAAAATTTCAATATCCAATTAAAATAGTTGTTATCATTTGTTGTCATAGCTACACAATGATTTGGAAAAAATAGTAAATATTTTGTCAAAGGTTACTTGTTCCACATATTTTTATTTTAAAATTTATGAAAATTTACAATTTAAATTAAGAATAAACAACTTTTCTTAAAATATTTTGCTTGCGGCGAATAAAAAATAGTATATGATGCACGGACGTAAGCTATTTTGGACTTAATGTGGGTGCAAATCTCCGCTAGCGCCTCGATTTGCAAACTCCACATCCGTCCAAAATCTTTAGCTTTACATCCTATCATCATAATGTACTATTTTGCTAAAATTTTAACTAAGAAAAATGTATATGTGAACAGTTGGCTATGAATTGAATTACTTAATGGATATAAGCGGTGGTGTGCTGAGTGGCCTAGTGGCTAGCAAGATGGACTGGAAATTGGGAGATCTGGGATACTACAGCTTTCTATAATATTGATATAATTAGAACTACGCAAAATCTATAACATTGGTTAGCCATTAATTAAAGTTTTTTATGGATATTAGCTCATTATATATCCAGAACATTTTGTTTCCGGAGCTGTGAAGTTAGCCTATGCATCAGCGTCGCAATATTTTTATATGTATTGCACTATTCACTGTCATTGATGTAATTCTGTCATATATAATTACATAAAAATAGTGAAATAAATTATAGAAAGAAGTGTTAGTAAATAAATACTAGTTTTGTCAAATAATTGGATGCAGTTTTCGTCGATTTTTCTACAATCAAGTTTTTATTTTCTGGAGTTTTATAGAAGGAATATTCTACTTGTGGAATACTTAACTAGCAGTTGCTAAGAATTAATATAACTGGTTATACTACACCAAGATTTATGGTGTTTTACTTATAATTTATAATTTGTGGAGAAAGGTGGATTCAGAGAAAAGTTTGTTACAATTAAATTTTAAAATAAAAAAAATAAAAATCACTACAATTATAAATCTGGAATAACCAACATTTTAAACTCAAATAAATTATTATTAGTCTTAAAATTAAATAAATGAAATATTTAAGGTATTTTATTATGTATTATTCTTGCACCTACGTTTCTTGGTAACTACCAAATTACTTCAAACCCCCAAAAAAACATTACTTCAAAAAAAACATACATACCATACCACCTTTCAATTATAATAATTAGATTGTTGGAAAACTGGAGAGCTTTTGCAGGGGAATTTTTTTTTGTAAATAAATATAGAAAACAATTTGTTTGCCCCAGTTCTTAAGATAAATTGCTCAAAAGTTGAAGTTTTGCATGGATTAGTTTGTATGAATAAATACCTAGCAGTTAGCACTATTTAATATACAAAGTGTGCTTGTATCTATATCATATTTTACCAGAAAAGAAAACAGGTGAAAAGCACGAACTAAAAGTTTTTAAACAAAATAAAGTTTTGAAAGGATAGAATTGTTTAAGATTGTTGCTTAAGAAACATTATCTTCTTCTGTATATATAAAATTGAAAGTATGTGTGTTTGTCCTTTATGCATTAATACACCATTCATCCGATCATCATGAAACTATGGGAAGTTGTTGTGTACACTAGCGAAAAGGTAACTGGCAAATTTTTTCAAAAATACGTTTTTTTAAAAACGGAACCTCAGGGCCCTTATAATTATCTTAAGGTGTTTTGCCTAAATGTTGATAATTATTTTAATTGGGTTTTTATTTAAATAACGTTTTATACACTTAGGTTGCTTTGATCAATGTTTTTTACATTGAACAAAATTTTATGAAATTGAAAAATGAAAGCACATATAACTTTTTTTTTTAATTTTTTTTTTTTTAAATGCTCCGGAAAAAGTTTTATTTTAATGTATAATCTGACAAACAATTACATTTATATATCAAAATTATATATATTGGAATTTAACACATCATGATCTTAAAATTTTCATCCACACCAAATATGTTGTTGGTTTACAATTGTATGTAATACATGATTCTAAAACTAAGTGAAGATATAGTTGATAGTATCGATTATATAGATTTACAGCTCAATGTTACGAAATGGACACACAAATACTATACAAAGAAGCATATAGCTTATGTATAATCAAACACGGATGGCAATCATGATTAACAAACTAATTAAAAATGGTAGCACTTAGTCGGCAGCACGTTTGCAATAGTGATTTGCAAACGGTAACAATGTATTAATACCAATGAATTTAATATATCTTCCCGCCCACAGGAACATACGCAAAATTTAAAATTTTGGATCTATGGGTGTGACAACCCCGCGTACTTTAATACCTGCTATTGATAAATCAGTTAACGTGAGATATCGTATACCACTGGCAATGGCAGTAAGATATCACTGATATAAGAGGATAAGTGATATTTTAGGGGTGCTGGCGGATGAACTTTTTTCAATCCACGATAGCACCCTTAGTCTCAGTTATGCGGAATATTCTTTGACGATGACACGCTATTTTTTTTAAATAAAATATGTTGGGTAGTAGGAATTACAATGTGTGTCACAACAATACATAATAACCTTTTAAAAACAAGGTCCCACAACAACATGCTTCTAAAGTGTTGATGGACGCAATTTTTTTATATTTTTTTTAAAGAATGAACTTTTTTGCTTGCTCGACGAAATTAGCTTCCATATAACTATTATATATGCTAAATTGAGGAAAGCGATGCGTTACATGATCTTGGTATATGCTTCTAGCACTAGGATAATTAGTAACCCAATTTTAGCTTTGTTCCTGCAAATTAAAAAAAAAAGTGTTTTATTTTTATTTCCTCCATCCTATCATGAAATATTGCTCTATGGGCTAGATTTGGAGAATCCGTGCTTCTCACATGGACAACTGTATGTGGCTGACGCGTTAGAAAAACCTTCTTATTTATTCGTGTACGCACTAGACGGAAAAACAAAAAATATAGTGTACTCACAAATATTTGAATAAATAAATAGAATTAAAACGAGATGTTGAAATGTTTTCCATATTAAAATAATTAAGTTGCAATATTCAAATATTAATTGCAATAAAATTAATTAATTAATTAAAATATTCAATTTACATTGTGTCATAAAGTAAATTAAATATTTTCATAACGAGTTTTCCTGAATTCCCTTTCTTATGAGATAGCGGCAATATGCGACGGGCATATTGTTAAATAAACAAAACTTTTACACTATTTGGCGTAAAAAATAAAATTTTGAGAGATTTTGTGAGTGATTAAGATCAAAGTAATTATTGTAAATCACTTGAATTTTGCAATTTAAAAACATTTTTCATTTTCTCTCAGAAAAACTTCTTTAGAACAGTTTTTGTGTGTTCGTGTCGAGAACAAATACAATGCATAAGCACAAAATGTCAGCACAAAAACTTTATTTATAAGCATAGCAAAGCACGCCGGGTCCTGCTAGTAATAAAATAAAATGATAACGTTTGATCGTAAATGACTCTATAATGTGTACATACCCTGCTTAAACTGTCCAATTAGAAAAGGAACAATCCTATAG
>CAVNZG010001767.1:0-13527 GCA_963693315.1 Diogma glabrata
TAGAGCCTAAAAAGTCGAATAATCTAGGGCGCTATAACTTCCGTTTGAATCATAATATTTTAATAAAAGATAATAATACTGAATATTTAAACCATTTTTTATCATTTTTATCCAGATGACAACCTTGGCGTTTCAGGTTCCTCAAAATCAGCTGTAAAAAAAATTTACTAAACTTTGCTGTCCTTGATCTAGCTAAAAATGGCCAAGCTTATATTTGAAAACTTTTGCTCACATATATAAAATATAAATCTTTCCAAAATTTTCAAAAAAAATAGTTCAGGTCTAAAGGTTGAGACCCTAGGGCTGTTGAAATGAAAACAAACGCAAAAGGCAATGCTTTTATCATGTTTCAGCTTATGTTATTTAAATTCATCTTAACTTTTAAACATACTTTTAAACTATAGCCTCAAAAAATTACAGTTTTCTAACCCAAGAGGCTCCATTTTTATAAGCATTATAATGCACCTCTTGCAAGAAAAATATCAAGCCATTTAATACCATAGAAAAATTATCAAAATCTCTTTTGTTTTTATTTTTTTTTACTAAGTAACCGTTTGAAACAAGATTAAATAAGAACAAAAAATCACAACAACAAAAGATGATTTTGAAATAAAATTGTTTGATAATGTTTGATTATAAATTATGTGTGATGGTATAATTGTAGTTGTGACATAGTTCATTTGATCTTTGGTGGATTTAATATGTTATTAAAAGTAGTTTAAACCAACTTAAATAAAACTGTTCCGAAATTGTATTGATGGAGTTAGTTCGGATAATGTATTTAATTTGGTTCGATAATTTTTTTGAATTATTCTGTTTCTACTTAAATTTTTAATTTAAACTAATCTGACTTATCTAATTTTATTTGGACACAAAACCGTCTGACCCCGAAATCTACCTATTTCTAGCGGATATACCTGCCACTGGTTTTTTTTTTAAGGCGTTCATGCTCCATGTAGGAGCGTTGCCAGGTTAATCATCTTTGAATATTCACCACGGTCATTCGCAACAGCGACATAACTACCATTGCAGCTGATTTTTTTAAGGTCGTTTATTACGTCAGTCTCCCATTGTAGTTGTGGTCTACCTCGCGGTCGTCCACTCCCTGGGGTACTAACGTACATTTTTCTAATCATTCCAGACTGTGAATCGGCTCGTAGAACATGCCCAAACCAAGCAATCCTATTAGAACGGATACAACCTATTATATCAGGACCCTCAAGAAGGTCTCTGATCTCAAAGTTATACAGGGTTCTATACTCTCCATCGTCTGTCTTAAGTGGACCAAAAATGTAGCGTAGGATCTTACGCTCAAATACAGATAAATGCGATTCGTCATTTTGTGTAAGGGTCCACGTTTGTGACCCATACATCACAACCGGTCTAATCAATGTCTTGTATAACTTGAGCTTGGTGTTAGTTGATACATACGGTGATCCAAGGAGAGGTTTAATTGAGTAGAAATTTCGATTACCTGCAGCGGTTCGAGCTTTTATATCTGTAAGTATGCTGTTGTTTTAGTCAAGCATTGATCCCAAATATTTAAAAGATTCACACTCAATTCGTTCATCGCCGCACATCAAATCTTTCTTCTCAGCCTCTCTTGAAACATTCATATGTTTGGTTTTATTGTAGTTAATTTGTAGACCAATTTCCTAGCCCTACTCTCAAGCGACTTGAAAGTCTCATAACAGCTTCACTTCGACCGAGGATGACAACATCATCAGCGTCAGCAATCATCTGTACTGAGTTTATTGACAATATATTGTTATTAGTCGGTAGTTCCTATTATTTTATTTATTTATTTACTAAAGTATTCATATACACATAAGGCTAAGCCTTTTTACAACTTACTTGCACGCAAGCAAGTTTTCTTATGTACATTATAAACATTAAGTACTAATAGAACAATTTAACAAACAAGACAGGTTGAAGAAAAAAAAAAAGAAACAAATTCAGTTACAATTAATTATAGTTTCATTAATATGCAAAATTTCAGTTTTAATAAAAACTAACAAAGAAACAACAAAAAAAAAAGCTGATGTTAGCATATCAATAATATTAAGTATGGTAGCGTTGGTTATTTCGGCTAAATCTTCATTAAATTCATAACAATTATATCGAACATAAAGGTACAAGACAATATTACTTGGTAGGAAGTACATGATATATCATTGCAGAGAAAGTAACAATAAAAAAAAACAAAATAAATACAACTTCGTTTGTATAATTGTTAATATGTATATAATTAATTAACATAGAATTCAAGAAACGATCAGCAATCCAATTTTAAATAAAAGAAAAAAAAACAAAAAAAAACTTTAAACTTTTGTTGACATAGCTTCAAAAGACAACTTTTTAAAGGACGTATAAATATTTACAGCTTTTATATTATGATCGAGCGAGTTCCAAACTTTGATAGCATGCACGAAAAACGATGACTGGCGAGCCTTTGAGTTGCAGTTAAATGGTAGATTTAGATTAAAAGTTCTAACGGATCTAGATAGATTCAGTTTTTCGTACAGATACTGCGGCGTTTTTGAATGTATCAGTTTGTGCAAAAATAATAACGAGATATAATCCAAATAATTACGTAAAGAACAGTTTAAAATCAATTTTGAATAATTCGAGATTGAAACCCCAATCTTTTTATTATATATGTACCTAGCGCATGAATTGAAGGCAACGTTTAACTTTTTCCAACAAGCCTCTGAACAGCCAGAATAAATAGGCGCACAGTAAATCAGGTGTGGAACGATTAAAGATCTAACCAATTTCAACTTTATATCACAGGGAGTGAAATTGGCGGATAACCATAGCTTGCTCAAAATCATGTAAATTTTAGAACAAATATTTGTAATATGATCATCCCAAGAAAGAGAATTATTTACGATCAGTCCAAGGTTTCTGACTTTATTATTTATTTGAATCAACTGACCATCAATAAGGAATTGGGTCATATTTAAACTAGCGACAAGGGTTTTGTTGCTCGCGATAACGATAGCTTGCGATTTGGTTGGATTCAACTTAATCTTATTCTGCTTAGCCCAGGTCGATATGGATTTTAAGGTGTTATTTAGTCTTGCTACACAAATATCATTGTTGTTCGGACTTGTTCGGAATCATATAATTGTAGATCGTCGGCAAATAGATGGAAACATACACTACTGATTGATAAATAGATGTCATTGATAAACATGCTAAATAAAATAGGGCCAAGAATGGAACCTTGTGGAACACCAGAAGCTATCTTTGCCGGATCAGAAAACTTTTCACCGACTCGAACAAATTGGTATCGATCAGATAAGTAAGATTGGAGAATTTTTAATGCACTGTAAGAAAAATTATATTGGCTACGCAGTTTATTTAGAAGTGTTACATGGTCCACCGAATCAAAGGCTTTCGAAAAGTCCAATAAGATAAGATAGGAAATCTTGTTATAAGAGATAGATGTGCTTAAGTCATCTATTATTTTTAGCAGAGCTGAAGATGTATTGTGACCTTCACGAAATCCAGACTGAAACCGATGAATCATTCTATTTTATTAAGGTGGGCCAATATTTGCTTTTTCAGTACTTTTTCCATCACTTTAGAAAGACAAGGTAAAATGCTTATCGGCCTAAAATCCTGTAGTTTATCTGGGTTTGATATTTTTGGTACTGGTATAACAAATGCAGTTTTCCAAGTGTTTGGGAAGATGGACTTAGTTATAGCAGAATTTATAATATGCGTAACATATTTAGCTATAATGGGTAACAATAACACAGTAAAACGTATAGGGATATCGTCTACACCGCAGGCATCCGACTTTATTTCTGTAATATATTTACACACTTCAAGGTCAGATACACTATCAAAATAGAAATGATTGGCTGATGGTATTAAAATGGGATTGTGACAGTTAAATGTTTCAGTAGGCGAGGTTGTAGCAGAAGCGAAGTATTTGTTAAACTCGGAGGGCGAAATATCTGTATCAATTGACGGTACACATATTCCAAAGCTAGATTAAAAAGTATAGGAGAGATAGCATCACCTTGTCTTAAACCGGAGTCGACTTTAAAAAACTTTGATATTTCGTTCTCTACTCGTACACAGCATTGAGAGTTCTGTACTGTCATTTTGCATAGTGATACCAGTTTACCAGGAATTCCCATTGACACCAGAGCAGACCATAGAGTCTCTCGTTCGAGAGAGTCGTAGGCCTGCCTGAAATCAATGAAAAGTTGGTGCACAGGTATGTTGAACTCTCGACACTTTTCCAAAATCATCCTTATCGAGAAAAGTGCATCGGTAGGACCTCGGCCCCGCCGAAAACCACACTGATATTCTCCAAACAGTTGTTCAGCAAAAGGATTGATTTTGGAAAGCAAAATGTATGAAAATATCTTATATGCTGTGCAAAGGAGAGCGATTCCTCTGTAGTTTGGACATTGTAGGCGATTACCTTTTTTATGGATTGGTATCAGCATAGCTGTGTTCTAGTCCTGTGGCATGGTTTCAGTCCTCCAGATCATTTATACAAGTTCAAACAATCTTAAGGATAGAGTTTCGCCACCATGTACAATCATTTCGGATGTTATATCGTCGATACCAGGTGCTTTATTGCGTTTTAATTTTGACAGCACCGCGTTGAATTCCTCTTTAGTTGGTTCGTCTACATGTACCTTTGACGCACGAATAAGCTTTGCTCGTCACCCGACTTGTTTCTGGTCACTTAAGTTGAGAAGATTCTCAAAATAAGCGGCCCAAGTATCTAAAATATTTTTAAGGTCTACTTGTAGCTCCCCATCTTCGTTTTGAAAGGCAGTCGATCTAGTTTGAGGGCCCTTCTTTAAGGTTTTAGCCTGTTGAAAGAAGTTACGCGATCCATGTTCCTTATTGAAGCTTTCAATCTCCTCACACTGTCTCTTCCACCATTCTTGCTTCGTTCGTCTACATAGCTTTGTAACGGCTTGTCTTGCCAATTTATAGCTCTCCTTCGTGGACCTGGTGTTGCGTCCTTGTAGACAATTCAGATAGCAATCTCTTTTGTATTGAATAGCGTCAAGGCATGCTTGATCCATCCATGGCTTCTGGGAGTGGTTCTGTGGTAGTCCAAGTATTCCCTCAGCAGCGCTTAAAACAGCATCTTTGAGCAAATACCATGACTTATCGATGTCTCCATAAATGGTTTCTGATTTATCCAATGATTCGGCAATATGGATTTGATATCTCTCTTCTGTTTCAGCATTTTTTAATGCTGAGATGTTAAAACGTTTCCGTTGATTGAATTTTGGAATGCCTGGATATGAGAAGTGGAACCTTATCGTTGCACATACAAGGAAGTGGTCACTTCCAATGTATGCACCTCTAAAGGATCGCACATCCAGAATGCTCGAAAAAAAACGTGCTGTTACTGGAAGGTGATCAATTTGTTTTCGAGCGTTTCCATTTGGTGAGACCCAAGTCTGTTTATGAATCGATCGATGCGGAAAGAACGTACTGGCAATTCTCAAACTATTTGACAATGCAAACTCAGCCAATCTCTCACCATTATTATTCGAATTCAAACGCAGGCTGATGGGACCCGCCACATTTCCATAAAAGATATCTCTTCCAACCTGCCTATTAAAGTCACCAAGAACCACAATGAAATCGCGTGTTGGTGTTTGTTTCATAACCTCTTCCAGTGCTATGTAGAAATCATCCTTTTCGTCGACGGTCTTAGCTTCAGTAGTTGCATGCACGGCAATAATAGAAATATTGTTATATGTACCGCGTACACGTATGTAGCAGATCCTCTGAGTGACCGGGATAAATTTCATCACGGCTTTTTGTATGCGTGCACCAACAAGAAAGCTAGTTCCAAATTCTCTTCGAGAAGGATGACCACTACAGTATAGAGAGTGACTATCCAAATCTTGTTTTCCGATTATCGGTTGTCTAATTTCTTGTAGAGCAATAATATCCATCCTATACCTCTCAGCCTCTGTTTCTAGACTTATAAGATCATCAGGAGCGCTCAGGCTGCGCACGTTCCACGTTCCGATTCGGTAGTCTGGTCCTTTTTCACGTCCAGGTAAAATTTTGTTTTTTTGTCCGGGGTTGTTATTCTTTTTCTGATAACCAAATTTAACATATTAGTTTTTTCCGGGGTTAGGGTGATAACCTTAGGTCCAACCCAAATTGTCATGAATGGGTCCGTTCTGCATATTAAGGTCACCAGAAACAACCTTTTTACACGTTTATATAGCGAGCCGCTTGATTCAAGACAGACGCCCGCTCCAAGCCACCCCTGACATGGAGAACAGACGCTTGAGTCGCATTGGTTGTAAGGCGCCAATTTACCGTGATGTAGTGTCATTGACTAAGCAGTGTTTGCTCTGCTTGTCTCCAATACACCAACCTAATTCTGTCAGCATTACCCAGGCAGCACGGCGTGACCGTCGAATTTCGGATTTCGCTACCAGCTACTAGTTTTGATAACTGATCAAATTAAATAATGATCAGAATTTCCAATACTACCTTTCACTACATCGACTCTCGTAATATCTGGCATTGTGGTAAGATAGAGATCTTAAAGAAAACTATTATCACCGCCATTACGGGGAGTGAAAGTTGGGCTTTTAACAATTTGGAATAGGCCCTGAGACGCGGCAAAAATTTCTGCCAGCTTTCTACTATTGTCAACATCGTTTCTCGATATAGAGAATTCCAACCATGATTTGTTGTGGACGTTGAAGTCACCGGTAACGATAACTTCACAATTAGGGGACTTTGATCTAATCTCGTCCACAATTTTTGTTACTGAATTAAAAAAAAGAAGGCTGTGTTAAGGACTGCCGGCAGAAGTGAAAACTTAAATTTGTGAAATAGCTGTATTTTTTGTATCTTCCTATCTTATAGCTGTATTTTTTGCATCGCAAATTAAAATTTCAGAATGTTTAAATTAAAATCAATAAAATTATTCTGGTTTTCACATCTATCAGTATTCCAAGCACTTTTTATATACATTTTTATATTTAAAAATATGGAGGGGCTGAAATCTCAAGCTCTGAGATATCAAGACTTCGGTCTGGGTTAAGGATTTTGATATAGTTTTCGGCAACAAAACTTTTATGAGGACATGGTTTTTAGTTTTGGGCAGCGATGAATATCAAACATAACTCTTTGTTAAAGTACAAGTATTCAGAGATAGACTCTGTTTAAAAATTTATTACAAAACTAACACGAAACTTCAATACGTTGCCGGATAATTGTAATCAAAATTCCAAAAATATTGTTAAATTAAATAAAATCAAACTTTTTCAAAATTCCAAAAATATTCTAAAAATTAGAATGAAATCAAATATTTAAACTTTTTCTAAATTCTGATGATATGCCAAAAATTCTTAAAAATTCGAACTTTTCCAAAATTCTAAAAATATTGCAAAAATTATTACAAAATCAAAAATTAAAACTTTTTTCAAAATTCCAAAAATTATAATAATATCAAAAATTAAAAATTTTTCAAAATTTTAAAAATATTTCAAAAATTCTTACAAAATCAAAAATTAAAACTTTTGCCGAAATTCTAAAAATATTGCAAAAATTATTACAAAATCAAAAATACAAACTTTTTCAAAATTCCAAAAATATTTCAAAAACTACAACAAATTCAAAAATTTCCATGTCCAATTTCATTTTAAATTACATTTACGTCATAAAAACAGCTACATTTTTTTTCCCAAAATATTGGCTAAAAAATTAAATGAAATCATTTTTTGACACACTTGACATTATTTTTTGACAAACTTATAATGCCATAATTCTCTATAATAATAATAAAATACCATGTCATACGAACTATAAATTTTATTTTTTTCTAAAAAAATTGGGTAAAAAATAAATAAAAACCTTTCTTTTGACACACTTGACAACATTTTTTGACAAACTTATAATGCCATAATTCTCAATAATAATAATAAAATTTCATTTCAAACAAACAATTTATTTTTTTTTCCCAAAAATTGGGTAAAAAGCTAAATAAAAATCTTTTGACACACTTGACAACATTTTGTTGACAAACTTATAATGCCATAATTCTCAATAATAATAATAAAATTTCATTTTAAACAAACAATTTTATTTCCAAAAAATTGGGTAAAAAAAAATAAAAATCTTTCTTTTGACACACTTGACAACACTTGTTTAACAAACTTATAATGCCATAATTCTCAATAATAATAATAAAACTTCATTTCAAACAAACAATTAATTTTATATTTTTTTTCTAAAAAATTAGGTAAAAAAATAAATAAAAATCTTTCTTTTGACACACTTGACAACTTTTTTTTGACAAACTTATAATGCAATAATCTAGTTTTTGATCTCACATACCAATCCCGACCATCAAGATTTCTCCAAATTCAATGTTCCTACTCGTAATCACTTAAAATGAACGTTTTTTAAGCCAAAAATATGAAAATTTCCTTGTTTTGACACACATAATGATTTTTTTGACACACTTCCGGTACAGTTATCAAACACAGCGTCCTTTCGGACCTGTCCCTTGAGTATACCTATTTTTAGAAAAAAAAATTTTTGAAATCCCTCCAGTGGTTTTCCCTGCAGCGTAGGTAATGACGGCCGGCCGACAGACAGACATACATTTTTTTTTTTTTGCTTTTTTAGAATCAGGAGGTCCTAAAACGCCGAGAAATGTCAAAAAAAGTGGGGGTAGGAATTTCACTTTGAGCTCATGAATGTAATACTTAGGTCTTTCAGACCGAAGTAATAATCAAAACATATCATATAAAAATTTGCGTCTATCAACACCTTAGAAAGCATGTTGTTATGGTACCTTGTTCTTAAAAGTTTTTCGTGTGTTGTTGTGACTCACCTTGTAATTTCTACTACTAAACACATTTTATTTTTAAAAAATAGTGTATCTTCAAAGAATATTCCATAACTTAGAGTAAGGGATGGTTTCGTTGATTGAAAATACTTCATCCAATAGCACCCCAGTGGTATACGATATCTCAAAATAACTCATATGCCAATAGCAGGGACTAAAGTACGCGTGGTTGTCACACCCATAGATCAACAAGTTTAAATTTTACAAATATTCCTGCGGTAAGCTAAGCAAATTCATTTGTATTAATGCGCATTGTTGCCGTTTGCAAATCTTCATCGGCTAAATGCCACCATTTTTAATTATTTTATTTATCATGATTGACATCCATGTTTAATTATACATAAGCTATGCTTCTTTGTATAGAATTTATGCAAGTTCCATCTCGTAATTGTGAGCTTTAAATCGATTTATCAAGTATAAAGGTACAAGTGTTAAGTCTTCACTTAATTTTAGAAACATGTATTATATACAATTCCAAATTGACAACATATTTGGTGAAGATGATAATATTTGTAACATCATGTTAAATTTCAACACGTATAATTTTGATATACAAATATAATTGTTTCAGGCTATACTATCTTTCTTACGTTATTTTTAATTTCATAAAAATTATGTTCAACAAAAAAAACATTGATCAAAGCCAACTACCGTTTAAAATGATAGTTACATAAAAAGAAAATTAAGTGTACACAACAACTTCCCAAATTTTTATGATGATTACTGTATTAATGCATAAAGGACAAACAGATATACTTTCAATTTTACATATTTTCAATATTTAATAATTCATGACTAATTCATGAATAAAAAGAATAACTGTGATGGTATTTATTTAATAAAATTAAAAAAAAACACTACAAAAATATTTACCACACACGGAATTGAACCCACAACCTACAGAACATCAGTCAAGCACGATATCCACAACGCAATTTGAAACGTTAAGAAATGATAAATAGATTTAATTTAAAAAATATAGACAGATAGAAATGATTTAAAAAATATATTTTTGTTCTTCAAAAATGCATATAAAACTTGATCACGCGAATATACAAATTTTACTCCATAAAAAATTTCATAACGCGGCTAAAGAAGTTTTCACTTCAAAAAGTTTGGGTTACGTTTGTTGGGGGACCATTATAAAGCTATTGTAAAAAAAGTAATTTCGGGAAGACAAATCTTTAAAACCATTGTATTGTAGCCATCACCGTGTAGCTCAAAATTTGGAAAGCGTGTATACGCCACACTCTCATGAATGAATGCGCAAACGCCCTGATGGAGTTTGAAAGCTGATTCGAGCCTATATTTGGAATTAAGCGATTCTATAAAGAGAAAATTTTCAGAAACTTGTGTTTCTGTAAGGAATAGAATTTTCGGTTTGTCGTGCTCAAGATGATGTTGCACGTGGTCATGGTTAGCGTTCAATCCGCAGATGTTTTGCAAACTTATTTTTTTTCGGTTGTACTGCCATATATATATATAAATATATATATATATATATATATATATATATATATATATATATATATATATATATATATATATATATATATATATATATATATATATATATATATATATATATATATATATATAAATATACATATATATATATATATATATATATATATATATATATATATATATATATATATATATATATATATATATATATACATATATATATATATATATATATATATATATATATATATATATATATATATATATATATATATATATATATATATATATATATATATATATATATATATATATATATATATATATATATATATATATATATATATATATATATATATATATTTATTTATATATATATATATATATATATATATATATATATATATATATATATATATATATATATATATATATATATATATATATATATATATATATATATATGTATATATATTATATATATATATATATATATATATATATATATATATATATATATATATATATATATATATATATATATATATATATATATATAACGATATGAGGAATAACGGTATTTAGCGGCACTCTCACGGTCGCATTTTTCGACCTACACCAAAATAATTTTCTGTATATGTTTCGGCAAATAATGTCTTGGACAAGTTCGTGAACTGGCCATATCCGGGTACCGGTTAAGCGGCTAGAGTCTAAAAAGTCGAATAATCTAGGGCGCTTTAACCTCCGTTTGAATAATATTATTTTGATAAAATTTAAAAATATTGAATATTTAAACCTTTTTATATCCTTTTTATCCAGACGACAACCTTGGCGTTTCAGGTTCCTCAAAAATCAGCTGTTTTAAAAATTTACTAAACTTTACTGTCCTTGATCTAGCTGAAATGGCCAAGCTCATATTTGAAAACTTTTTCTTACGTACATAAAATATAAATCTTTCCAAAATTTTCAAAAAAAATAGTTCAAGTCTAACGGTTGAGACCCTAGGGCTGTTGAAATGAAAACAAACGCGAAAGGCAATACTTTCATCATGTTTCAGTTTATGTTATTTAAATTCATCTTAACTTTTAAACATACTTTTAAGCTATAGCCTCAAAACATTTCAGTTTTCTAACCCAAAAGGTTCCATTTTTATAAGCGTTATAATGAACCTCTTGCAAAAAAAATATCAAGCCATTTAATACCATAGAAAAATTATCAAAATCTCTTTTGTTTTTATTTTTTTTTTTAAGTAACCGTTTGAAAAAAGATTAAATAAGAACAAAAAAACACAACAACAAAAGATGATTTTGAAATAAAATTGTTTGATAATGTTTGATTATAAATTATGTGTGATGGTATAATTGTAGTTGTGACATAGTTCATTTGATCTTTGGTGGATTTAATATGTTATTAAAAGTAGTTTAAACCAACTTAAATAAAACTGTTCCGAAATTGTATTGATGGAGTTAGTTCGGATAATGTATTTAATTTGGTTCGATAATTTTTTTGAATTATTCTGTTTCTACTTATATTTTTTATTTAAACTAGATAAGTCAGATATCTAATTTTATTTGGACACAAAACCGTCTGACCCAGAAATCTACCTATTTCTAGCGGATATACCTGCCGCTGGGATTTTTTTATCTTTGTTTAGAAATTTATTACAAAACTAACACGAAACATCAATACGTTGCCGGAAAATCATAACAGGTCATAAATTAAAATAATTTAGTGAAAAGATGATACTATCACTCAAATACCTCTCCATTTAGCGTTTCGAGAAAATATCACAAAATCACAAATTTATATTTCTTTCAAAATTCCAAAAATATTGTAAAAATTAAATAAAATCAAACTTTTTTCAAAATTCTAAAGATATTCTAAAAATTATTACACAATCACAGATTAAAATTTTTTCAAAAATTCCGAAAATATTGAAAAATTATAACAAAATCAAATATTTAAACTTTTTTTAAAATTCAAAAATATTCCAAAAATTAGAATAAAATCAAATATTTGAACTTTTTCCAAATTATAATAATATTCCAAAAACAATTAATTTTTAACTAAAAGCACTAAAAGCAATCAAATTGATTGTAAGCTCATTTGATGTGTATTCATGTTTTGTTTTATGTGGATTTTATAGGAAAATCTATTTATTTTAATTTTAATTTTTGTTTTTAATCTGTCACAACAAAAACCATACGCTAAATAAAAAAAAAATTCCAAAAATTCTTAAAATTCAAAAATTCAAACTTTTTCCAAAATTCTAAAAATATTGCAAAAATTATAACAAGATCAAAAACATAAACTTTTTTCAAACTCCAAAAATTATAATAAAATCAAAATTGAAACTTTTTCAAAATTCTAAAAATATTCCAAAAATTCTTACAAAATCAAAACTACAAACTTTTTTCAAAATTCCAAAAATATTTCAAAAACTACAAATTCAAAAATTTCCATGTCACATGTCACGTCATACTAACAGCAAAATTTTTTTTTCCAAAAAATTGGCTAAAAAAATAAATGAAATCATTTTTTTGACATACTTGACAATATTTTTTTGACAAACTTATAATGCAATAAAATTCACAATAATAATAACTAATTTTATTGTTTTCTAAAATAAGAAATAAAAATCATTCTTTTGACATTGACACACTTGACAACTTTTTTTTGACAAACTTATACTGCCATGATTTTCTATAATAATAATAAAATTCCATGTCATACAAATAATTAATTTTATTTTTTCCAAAAAATTGGGTAAAAAATAAATCGAAATCTTTCAATTGACACACTTGACAACATTTTTTTTACATACTTATAATGCCATAATTCTCTATAATAATAATAAAATTTCACGTCATACAAATAATTAATTTTATTTTTCTCAAAATAAATCAAAATCTTTCTTTTGACACACTTGACAACAATTTCATGTCATACAAATAATTAATTTTATTTTTTTCAAAATAAATCAAAATCTTTTTTTTGACGTCACTTCACTTGACAACATTTTTTGGCAAACTTATGATGCCATAATTCATAATAATAATATTAAAATTTCATGTTATACAAATAATTAATTTTAATTTTTTCCAGAAAATTGGGTAACTATTTTTAGAAAAACCTAAACAACCTATTTTTAGAAAAAAAAATTTGGAAATCCGTCCAGCGGTTTT
>CAVNZG010001768.1:0-31815 GCA_963693315.1 Diogma glabrata
GTCAATATTATTTTTGTTCATCCGCACTTCTATTTAATCTCATGTAGTCTTTGAGAGATATTAAATTTGAATGCGGATGTTTTTTCTGCAGTTTAGGTTTTAGGCATATTAAATTAGAGTATGTCAGACCAAAGTTCAAATTGATGAAATATATTATTGTATACCTCTTTAAATATTACAAAAGAATTCCAATACTTTTGTTTTTTAGCCATGTGTTTTAGCATTGTAACGTGCCAATGACAAATAATGTCCCGTTACAATTCAAATTGCACCGTTCCCAAGTTAAAACCATTAACTTGGTGAAATTTATATAAACGGAACAACAAAAAATATAAACTAACCATGAAAAAACATAACACTCTGCAATAATTATCTTCCTCATTAAATATTTTAAAGTTAAATGTTTTGTTTTGTTTATATTTTTTGCTTATAATTATTTAGTTAAAATGCAAAACTTAAATAATATTTTTAGATATAGTCCAGTAACTTTATACATAACCGTATGCGTCAAATCCGGTAGTTCTGATTTTTTGCAGACTTGTTTATGATGTTGGCCTAATGAATAATTCAAGTTTGTGACCTCGAGCGCCGAACGCAACTTCGTCAAAAATCGCAAAAACCGCGAAAAAATCGTTATTTTTTCAAATTTTGGCGATTATAACCCTAAAGGACTAGTTTTTTCTTTGACCTTTCATAGGCTGTTCTTAAAGTAGACTAAATTTGCTACAATATGATACTAGAACTGTCTCTGCAGACCCACTAGTTTCCGAGATTAAGCCTTTCAAAGTTTATCATTTTTTTCGAACTTCGCAATTTTTTGCAATTCTGTCGTTCTTAATGAACTTTGACCCTGAATATACTATCGAAGCCCTGTACTTTTATGATGGGATGTTAAAAAAGAAAATGAGAAGTGTGAACAGTGTGCACAGGTATATTGAACTCTCGATACTTTTCCAAAATCATCCTTATCGAGAAAAGTGCTTCGGTAGTGCCTCGGCCCCGCCGGAAACCACACTGATATTCTCCAAACAGTTGTTCAGCAAAAGGAAATAAATGATTAAATTAACAATTAAATCAATATTTATAAATTTTATGCATTTGTTACAAAAAATGGTGTGTATAACTAGTGCGAATGCGTTTTCCAAACGCGAGTTATTGCAGCGCTCCCTACGGTCATGCTGCAAACTAACTCTTGTTTAGAAAACACATTCGCACTAGTAATACAATCTACTATTTCTCATTGGCCACCACACACACATGTATTTATTAATACAATTATTAGGACAGGGATGTACAAAACTCTACAAAGGTATAAATTGCAAAAAATTGCGAAGTTCGAAAAAAATGATAAACTTTGAAAGGTTTAATCTCGGAAACTATTAGGTCTACAGAGACAGTTTTGGTGTCATATTGTAGCAAATTTAGTCTTCTTTGAAATCATCCAAAAAAATTTTAAAGAAAAAACAAGTCCTTTAGGGTTATAATCGCCAAAATTTGAAAAAAAAAAAAAAACGATTTTTCGCGGTTTTTTCGATTTTTCGATTTTTGACAAAGTTGCGTTCAGCGCTCGAGGTCACAAACTTGGATTATTCATTAGGCCAACATCATAAACAAGTCTGCAAAAAATCAGAACAACGGATTTGACGCATACTATGAGAACTACCGGATTAGACCCCATACTCTCAGGTGACAAAGTTACTGGACTACATCAAAAAATTAAATTAATTTAGCCCTCTTGGAAGGTTACGCTTGAGGTTCGTCCGTATCTGGATCGACGTATTGGGATGGCATATCCCCATCAGGGTATGGTGATGAATCGTTGACGTCGTGTGCCCACAAGTCATCCTCCATTTCGACATCGGAGAGATCGTCACCTTCTGGGATATCTGCTACTGCAACTACAAAAATGATCAGGTACAGTTACATAATCTTCTTTTCTCATCGGCCACCACACACATATATCTATTTATACAATTATTAGGACAGGGATGTAGAAAACTCCACAAAAGTATATTGCAAGCAATTGCGAAGTTCGAAAAAAGTGATAAACTTTGAAAGGCTTAATCTTGGAAACTAGTGGGTCTACAGAGACAGTTCAAGTATCATATTGTAGAAAATTTAGTCTACTTTAAAAACGGCCTAAGAAAGGTTAAAAAAAAAACTAGTCCTTTAGGGTTATAATCGCCAAAATTTGAAAAAATAACGATTTTTTCGCGGTTTTTGCGATTTTTGACGAAGTTGCGTTCGGCGCTCGAGGTCACAAACTTGGATTATTCATTAGGCCAACATCATAAACAAGTCTGCAAAAAATCAGAACTATCGGATTTGACGCATACTACCCCATACACTCAGGCGACAAAGTTACTGGACTAATATAAATAAAAGTAGATTTTTATAATTCAGTTGAGTTGAATTTTTAGAGTTTAATCATTGAAGTTGAATAATTAGAGTTAAAGTAGTTAAGTTAAATTTTTAGAGTGACGCTAAAATCGCAAAACCAAGACCAAAACATCGTGTTAAAGGTTAAAGTTAATAGAGTTTCGCAAACAACTCAAGAAAATTCAAGTGTGTAAAAAGTTTTTTTTAAAAGATTGGTGTTGCGGAAAAACGTTTAAGATAATAAAATTGTGAGTAAGTTTAAAGAAAATTATTATAGTTGTGTTCACAAAACACGTTAGAGTTATTCAAGTAAATAAAACCATTGGGTTGATTCCTAGAAATATAATTAGTAACACATTGGACTAAGCATTAGAATAAGCAAGATTACGCAAATAAAATTACATAAATTAAAGTGATTTAAATAACCAAAAAAATATATATTAAACATTAATATTAATATTAATTATATATATATATATATATATATATATATATATATATATATATATATATATATATATATATATATATATATATATATATATATATATATATATATATATATATATATATATATATATATATACATATATATATATATATATATATATATATATATATATATATATATATATATATATATATATATATATATATATATATATATATATATATATATATATTTTATATATATATATATATATATATATATATATATATATATATATATATATATATATATATATATATATATATATATATATATATATATATATATATTTTTATTATAAATATATTGGGAATAGAGCCTATTTAAAAACAAATTAATTATTTTAAATTAAAATGTATATTTTACGTTTCGGCAAACATCCTTTGCCATTTTCAAAAAAATTATTACAAAATTTTTTAAAAAATTAACAAACAACATCAACAACATTCGTTGAAGAAAAAATTATATATACAAAAACAAAAAACACTACAAAGAATATAATTTTAATTTTCAAAAAATAATAAAATTTGTTTGTTGAATGGTTACTAAATTCAAAAAACTATAATTCATACCCTGATGTAAAATATTCAACAATATTAAATTTTTTAAAATTATTAACACAAAATAAATAATTCAATGCAAAAAATATCAATTGTTTATAATATTATTATAAGAATTTCCTATATACACCGAATCATTCTGTTTGTTTAAACAATTAGGATTCTTTTTAATGTATATCATCTCAAGAATTTTTCGTTTTTGCAAATTTGATTCCCTGGCTAAAATTTTAATATTTTCATAGTTGATTTTATGATTCATATTGTATAAATGATGTGAAAGAGCACTATTTTTGTCATCATCAACAAAATTAATTTCTGGATTGACATGTCTTGCACCATTCGAATGCTGATATACCCGTTTTTCAAGCCATTGCTTAGTTTGTCCAATATAAAAAGAATCACATTCACAAAAAATTTTATAAACTAACTCAGATTGTTTACCAAAAGGAACTTTGTCTTTTAATTTAGTGAAAAACAATTTATAAAAATTAATATCGCTTCTTCCAACAATTTTTATATTATAAGGTTTTAATAAATTTTGAATTTTTTCAAATAAACACTTAATATAAGGAATGGAAATATATTTAAAAGTGTCACCATCTAAATTAACAGGAGTTGATAAAACTAAAGGATCCGCATTATTAGAAAGTTTGGTAATTGTGTTTTTAATAATGTTTGTAACTAAATAATAAGGATAGCCATTTTTGCTAAGGGTCGATTTTAATAAATTAAAGTTTTTTGAATGGAAAATTTTATCTGATAATGTCATAATTTTTTCTGTTAACATTTGAATGGTATTTCTTTTGTAAGAGAAAGGGAGACAAGAATTGAAATTTAGATAGCGTCCAGACCAAGTTTGTTTGTGAAACCAATCGGTTACTAAAGAACCATCTGGATTTCGAATAACTAATAAATCTAAAAATGGCAATTGATTTTGAATTTCAAATTCTATTGTAAACTTTAGTCTATCATTAAATAAATTGAAAGCATTTAGCAAATCATCAACATTATCTTTATGGATAATCAAAAAAATATCATCTACATATCTTAAAAAAATAACAGGCGTAAAATTTAAAGAATTTAAAACTGTTTCTTCAATATGTTCCATAACAAAATTTGCAATAATCGGACTTACAGGGGAACCCATTGGCGAACCAAAAATCTGTTTATAAAATTTACCATTAAAACTAAATTCACAATTATTTAATACGAAATTAATACATTTTAAAAATTGATCTTTTTTAATTTTGGTTCCACACTTTCTCTTAATTTTTTGCCAAGAATCTCTAATTAAATTTATTGCTAAAACATTATCAACATTTGTGAAAAGTGCTACTGCATCAAGTGAAACCAAAATATGATCAGGAGGAACAATAATGTTTTTTAATTTTTCTTTAAAATGTAAAGAGTTTTTGACAAAAGTGGATGTGTTACCGATACTAGGTTTTAAAATATCCGATACAAGAACAGATAAATTATAGGTAGGAGAACCAATAGAGCTAACTATTGGACGACATGGAACACCTTCCTTGTGAACTTTCTGCAAAGCATACAATTTTGAAATAACACAATTTTGTTTCTTAAAGTTATTAAAAGTTTGAAAGTCAATACGATTATCATTAAAAAGTTCAGACAAAATTTCATTGGATTCTTTTTGTAACCTAACAGTAGAATCTTTAGTTAACAATTTATAAGTTTCTTCATCGGATAACAAAACATCAATTTTTTGAAAATAGTCAATTTTGTTCATTAAAACAGTAACATTACCTTTGTCCGCTTTGGTAACTAAAATATCCTGGTTTTCTTTCAAAAATTTTTTGGTTTCCCTAATATTTGATAACATTAATTTATCAGCTGCATTTAAATTATTGTTATTATTTTTGTAATTAGTTAGAACATTAACTAATTTGTTTCTTATCTCAAATTTTGTATCTGGTTCAAAAGCTCCAATACAACATTCAACATCAGTTATGATTAAGTCAAATGGTATATGTTTTTTAGATATAGGTGGATTAAATTTTGGACCTAAACAAAGAGTGTTATAGACAATATCAGGTATATCAACATTTGTTAAATTAATAAGCCATCTATTATCAGTTAAATTATTTACAACATTTCGATCAAAATTAGTTGTAATATCGTCTAAATTGTTTTCCGAATCTAACAATACTGAATGTACGTTATTGTTATTTGGTAAATCAATTATATTAGTCGTAATAAAATTGGGAAATAAAATCAAATTGAATTTTTTGCATTGAATCACCTTAATTTGGTTGTAAAATAAATTATAACTTACGTCTACATGTGATAAATATGTTGAAAATAAATTACTTTCTATTGTTGAATTCAAGGTATCAAATATAGTACCTATTTTTCTTTCAAGAAGACAAATATTTTTAAAAATTAAATTGATTTCAAAATTTAAAATGGAAAATAAAAATTTGCTTCTTAATTTTTCAAAAATTTTAGGATCTATGTTACTAAAATTCATTTTCATATTCATACATTTTGGTAGAACATGATGTTTTCTGCATTTCAATAAGAAAATTTTTTTGTTATGTAGTGTTGCTAACTTCAATTTTGTGTTTAAAAAATCTTTCATCAAAGTAGTGACATTAACACCATACGTCAAATTTATTTGTTTATAAAATTTTCTGCGCTGTTTCTTTGATCGATGTTTATTTTCCATATTTCAAAATGAGCAAATTTTTTCCTCGAAAATCAAATTTGTAATAGTTATGCATATATAAAATGCATTCCAAAAATATTTATTGTGTGTGTGTATGTTTATGTAATATAAATCAATGACAAAAATCTTATAAATAAGCTTCTTGCATATATCTGGATATCTTCTGATCTATATATTCTCTTTGTATGAACAAAATTTTTCCGAAAATCAAATTTATAATAGATTTGCATATATGAAATGCTTTCCAAAAATATTTATTGTGTGTGTGTGTGTTTTTTTGTTATATATATATCAATAACAAAAATCTTATATAAATAAGCTTCCTGCATATATCTGGATATCTCCTGATCTATATATCCTCTCTGTGTATATAATTGTATACAATGTATTTCAAAAATGTTAACAAACTGTTGTTTGTTTTATCCCATATTTCACCCAAGGGATAGTTAAAATAATAGTATATTGTAGGCTTTTATATTAATTTTATTATAAATATATTGGGAATAGAGCCTATTTAAAAACAAATTAATTATTTTAAATTAAAATGTATATTTTACGTTTCGGCAAACATCCTTTGCCATTTTCAAAAAAATTATTACAAAATTTTTTAAAAAATTAACAAACAACATCAACAACATTCGTTGAAGAAAAAATTATATATACAAAAACAAAAAACACTACAAAGAATATAATTTTAATTTTCAAAAAATAATAAAATTTGTTTGTTGAATGGTTACTAAATTCAAAAAACTATAATTCATACCCTGATGTAAAATATTCAACAATATTAAATTTTTTAAAATTATTAACACAAAATAAATAATTCAATGCAAAAAATATCAATTGTTTATAATATTATTATAAGAATTTCCTATATACACCGAATCATTCTGTTTGTTTAAACAATTAGGATTCTTTTTAATGTATATCATCTCAAGAATTTTTCGTTTTTGCAAATTTGATTCCCTGGCTAAAATTTTAATATTTTCATAGTTGATTTTATGATTCATATTGTATAAATGATGTGAAAGAGCACTATTTTTGTCATCATCAACAAAATTAATTTCTGGATTGACATGTCTTGCACCATTCGAATGCTGATATACCCGTTTTTCAAGCCATTGCTTAGTTTGTCCAATATAAAAAGAATCACATTGATTAACATAGATCCTAAAATTTGAACATAGATCCTAAAATTTTTGAAAAATTAAGAAGCAAATTTTTATTTTCCATTTTAAATTTTGAAATCAATTTAATTTTTAAAAATATTTGTCTTCTTGAAAGAAAAATAGGTACTATATTTGATACCTTGAATTCAACAATAGAAAGTAATTTATTTTCAACATATTTATCACATGTAGACGTAAGTTATAATTTATTTTACAACCAAATTAAGGTGATTCAATGCAAAAAATTCAATTTGATTTTATTTCCCAATTTTATTACGACTAATATAATTGATTTACCAAATAACAATAACGTACATTCAGTATTGTTAGATTCGGAAAACAATTTAGACGATATTACAACTAATTTTGATCGAAATGTTGTAAATAATTTAACTGATAATAGATGGCTTATTAATTTAACAAATGTTGATATACCTGATATTGTCTATAACACTCTTTGTTTAGGTCCAAAATTTAATCCACCTATATCTAAAAAACATATACCATTTGACTTAATCATAACTGATGTTGAATGTTGTATTGGAGCTTTTGAACCAGATACAAAATTTGAGATAAGAAACAAATTAGTTAATGTTCTAACTAATTACAAAAATAATAACAATAATTTAAATGCAGCTGATAAATTAATGTTATCAAATATTAGGGAAACCAAAAAATTTTTGAAAGAAAACCAGGATATTTTAGTTACCAAAGCGGACAAAGGTAATGTTACTGTTTTAATGAACAAAATTGACTATTTTCAAAAAATTGATGTTTTGTTATCCGATGAAGAAACTTATAAATTGTTAACTAAAGATTCTACTGTTAGGTTACAAAAAGAATCCAATGAAATTTTGTCTGAACTTTTTAATGATAATCGTATTGACTTTCAAACTTTTAATAACTTTAAGAAACAAAATTGTGTTATTTCAAAATTGTATGCTTTGCAGAAAGTTCACAAGGAAGGTGTTCCATGTCGTCCAATAGTTAGCTCTATTGGTTCTCCTACCTATAATTTATCTGTTCTTGTATCGGATATTTTAAAACCTAGTATCGGTAACACATCCACTTTTGTCAAAAACTCTTTACATTTTAAAGAAAAATTAAAAAACATTATTGTTCCTCCTGATCATATTTTGGTTTCACTTGATGCAGTAGCACTTTTCACAAATGTTGATAATGTTTTAGCAATAAATTTAATTAGAGATTCTTGGCAAAAAATTAAGAGAAAGTGTGGAACCAAAATTAAAAAAGATCAATTTTTAAAATGTATTAATTTCGTATTAAATAATTGTGAATTTAGTTTTAATGGTAAATTTTATAAACAGATTTTTGGTTCGCCAATGGGTTCCCCTGTAAGTCCGATTATTGCAAATTTTGTTATGGAACATATTGAAGAAACAGTTTTAAATTCTTTAAATTTTACGCCTGTTATTTTTTTAAGATATGTAGATGATATTTTTTTGATTATCCATAAAGATAATGTTGATGATTTGCTAAATGCTTTCAATTTATTTAATGATAGACTAAAGTTTACAATAGAATTTGAAATTCAAAATCAATTGCCATTTTTAGATTTATTAGTTATTCGAAATCCAGATGGTTCTTTAGTAACCGATTGGTTTCACAAACAAACTTGGTCTGGACGCTATCTAAATTTCAATTCTTGTCTCCCTTTCTCTTACAAAAGAAATACCATTCAAATGTTAACAGAAAAAATTATGACATTATCAGATAAAATTTTCCATTCAAAAAACTTTAATTTATTAAAATCGACCCTTAGCAAAAATGGCTATCCTTATTATTTAGTTACAAACATTATTAAAAACACAATTACCAAACTTTCTAATAATGCGGATCCTTTAGTTTTATCAACTCCTGTTAATTTAGATGGTGACACTTTTAAATATATTTCCATTCCTTATATTAAGTGTTTATTTGAAAAAATTCAAAATTTATTAAAACCTTATAATATAAAAATTGTTGGAAGAAGCGATATTAATTTTTATAAATTGTTTTTCACTAAATTAAAAGACAAAGTTCCTTTTGGTAAACAATCTGAGTTAGTTTATAAAATTTTTTGTGAATGTGATTCTTTTTATATTGGACAAACTAAGCAATGGCTTGAAAAACGGGTATATCAGCATTCGAATGGTGCAAGACATGTCAATCCAGAAATTAATTTTGTTGATGATGACAAAAATAGTGCTCTTTCACATCATTTATACAATATGAATCATAAAATCAACTATGAAAATATTAAAATTTTAGCCAGGGAATCAAATTTGCAAAAACGAAAAATTCTTGAGATGATATACATTAAAAAGAATCCTAATTGTTTAAACAAACAGAATGATTCGGTGTATATAGGAAATTCTTATAATAATATTATAAACAATTGATATTTTTTGCATTGAATTATTTATTTTGTGTTAATAATTTTAAAAAATTTAATATTGTTGAATATTTTACATCAGGGTATGAATTATAGTTTTTTGAATTTAGTAACCATTCAACAAACAAATTTTATTATTTTTTGAAAATTAAAATTATATTCTTTGTAGTGTTTTTTGTTTTTGTATATATAATTTTTTCTTCAACGAATGTTGTTGATGTTGTTTGTTAATTTTTTAAAAAATTTTGTAATAATTTTTTTGAAAATGGCAAAGGATGTTTGCCGAAACGTAAAATATACATTTTAATTTAAAATAATTAATTTGTTTTTAAATAGGCTCTATTCCCAATATATTTATAATAAAATTAATATAAAAGCCTACAATATACTATTATTTTAACTATCCCTTGGGTGAAATATGGGATAAAACAAACAACAGTTTGTTAACATTTTTGAAATACATTGTATACAATTATATACACAGAGAGGATATATAGATCAGGAGATATCCAGATATATGCAGGAAGCTTATTTATATAAGATTTTTGTTATTGATATATATAACAAAAAAACACACACACACACAATAAATATTTTTGGAAAGCATTTCATATATGCAAATCTATTATAAATTTGATTTTCGGAAAAATTTTGTTCATACAAAGAGAATATATAGATCAGAAGATATCCAGATATATGCAAGAAGCTTATTTATAAGATTTTTGTCATTGATTTATATTACATAAACATACACACACACAATAAATATTTTTGGAATGCATTTTATATATGCATAACTATTACAAATTTGATTTTCGAGGAAAAAATTTGCTCATTTTGAAATATGGAAAATAAACATCGATCAAAGAAACAGCGCAGAAAATTTTATAAACAAATAAATTTGACGTATGGTGTTAATGTCACTACTTTGATGAAAGATTTTTTAAACACAAAATTGAAGTTAGCAACACTACATAACAAAAAAATTTTCTTATTGAAATGCAGAAAACATCATGTTCTACCAAAATGTATGAATATGAAAATGAATTTTAGTAACATAGATCCTAAAATTTTTGAAAAATTAAGAAGCAAATTTTTATTTTCCATTTTAAATTTTGAAATCAATTTAATTTTTAAAAATATTTGTCTTCTTGAAAGAAAAATAGGTACTATATTTGATACCTTGAATTCAACAATAGAAAGTAATTTATTTTCAACATATTTATCACATGTAGACGTAAGTTATAATTTATTTTACAACCAAATTAAGGTGATTCAATGCAAAAAATTCAATTTGATTTTATTTCCCAATTTTATTACGACTAATATAATTGATTTACCAAATAACAATAACGTACATTCAGTATTGTTAGATTCGGAAAACAATTTAGACGATATTACAACTAATTTTGATCGAAATGTTGTAAATAATTTAACTGATAATAGATGGCTTATTAATTTAACAAATGTTGATATACCTGATATTGTCTATAACACTCTTTGTTTAGGTCCAAAATTTAATCCACCTATATCTAAAAAACATATACCATTTGACTTAATCATAACTGATGTTGAATGTTGTATTGGAGCTTTTGAACCAGATACAAAATTTGAGATAAGAAACAAATTAGTTAATGTTCTAACTAATTACAAAAATAATAACAATAATTTAAATGCAGCTGATAAATTAATGTTATCAAATATTAGGGAAACCAAAAAATTTTTGAAAGAAAACCAGGATATTTTAGTTACCAAAGCGGACAAAGGTAATGTTACTGTTTTAATGAACAAAATTGACTATTTTCAAAAAATTGATGTTTTGTTATCCGATGAAGAAACTTATAAATTGTTAACTAAAGATTCTACTGTTAGGTTACAAAAAGAATCCAATGAAATTTTGTCTGAACTTTTTAATGATAATCGTATTGACTTTCAAACTTTTAATAACTTTAAGAAACAAAATTGTGTTATTTCAAAATTGTATGCTTTGCAGAAAGTTCACAAGGAAGGTGTTCCATGTCGTCCAATAGTTAGCTCTATTGGTTCTCCTACCTATAATTTATCTGTTCTTGTATCGGATATTTTAAAACCTAGTATCGGTAACACATCCACTTTTGTCAAAAACTCTTTACATTTTAAAGAAAAATTAAAAAACATTATTGTTCCTCCTGATCATATTTTGGTTTCACTTGATGCAGTAGCACTTTTCACAAATGTTGATAATGTTTTAGCAATAAATTTAATTAGAGATTCTTGGCAAAAAATTAAGAGAAAGTGTGGAACCAAAATTAAAAAAGATCAATTTTTAAAATGTATTAATTTCGTATTAAATAATTGTGAATTTAGTTTTAATGGTAAATTTTATAAACAGATTTTTGGTTCGCCAATGGGTTCCCCTGTAAGTCCGATTATTGCAAATTTTGTTATGGAACATATTGAAGAAACAGTTTTAAATTCTTTAAATTTTACGCCTGTTATTTTTTTAAGATATGTAGATGATATTTTTTTGATTATCCATAAAGATAATGTTGATGATTTGCTAAATGCTTTCAATTTATTTAATGATAGACTAAAGTTTACAATAGAATTTGAAATTCAAAATCAATTGCCATTTTTAGATTTATTAGTTATTCGAAATCCAGATGGTTCTTTAGTAACCGATTGGTTTCACAAACAAACTTGGTCTGGACGCTATCTAAATTTCAATTCTTGTCTCCCTTTCTCTTACAAAAGAAATACCATTCAAATGTTAACAGAAAAAATTATGACATTATCAGATAAAATTTTCCATTCAAAAAACTTTAATTTATTAAAATCGACCCTTAGCAAAAATGGCTATCCTTATTATTTAGTTACAAACATTATTAAAAACACAATTACCAAACTTTCTAATAATGCGGATCCTTTAGTTTTATCAACTCCTGTTAATTTAGATGGTGACACTTTTAAATATATTTCCATTCCTTATATTAAGTGTTTATTTGAAAAAATTCAAAATTTATTAAAACCTTATAATATAAAAATTGTTGGAAGAAGCGATATTAATTTTTATAAATTGTTTTTCACTAAATTAAAAGACAAAGTTCCTTTTGGTAAACAATCTGAGTTAGTTTATAAAATTTTTTGTGAATGTGATTCTTTTTATATTGGACAAACTAAGCAATGGCTTGAAAAACGGGTATATCAGCATTCGAATGGTGCAAGACATGTCAATCCAGAAATTAATTTTGTTGATGATGACAAAAATAGTGCTCTTTCACATCATTTATACAATATGAATCATAAAATCAACTATGAAAATATTAAAATTTTAGCCAGGGAATCAAATTTGCAAAAACGAAAAATTCTTGAGATGATATACATTAAAAAGAATCCTAATTGTTTAAACAAACAGAATGATTCGGTGTATATAGGAAATTCTTATAATAATATTATAAACAATTGATATTTTTTGCATTGAATTATTTATTTTGTGTTAATAATTTTAAAAAATTTAATATTGTTGAATATTTTACATCAGGGTATGAATTATAGTTTTTTGAATTTAGTAACCATTCAACAAACAAATTTTATTATTTTTTGAAAATTAAAATTATATTCTTTGTAGTGTTTTTTGTTTTTGTATATATAATTTTTTCTTCAACGAATGTTGTTGATGTTGTTTGTTAATTTTTTAAAAAATTTTGTAATAATTTTTTTGAAAATGGCAAAGGATGTTTGCCGAAACGTAAAATATACATTTTAATTTAAAATAATTAATTTGTTTTTAAATAGGCTCTATTCTCAATATATTTATAATAAAATTACTATAAAAGCCTACAATATACTATTATTATATTTATGCTTTTAATAATTAAAACAGTTAATATTATATATATAAATATGTATATAAATACCTGTATTAATTCTTTTATATAAAAGAGCACTAACAAAATATTTTTAATCTTTTAAACTTCGGCACCTTAACCACTGTAACAATAAATTGTTTATTACTATAATAGCACTTATAAAAACTTTCACTTAAAAACACTTTGATTATTATTATAACAATAAAATCCACTTTAAAATGATTTTTTAACGAAAGAGCTTCTGATTTTATACAATTCTGCAGAGCAATATTCTGAAAACCTAACTGTATTATGATCATAAAACAAAACATGAAGAAATTAAACTGGATGCTTGGTAATATCAACTTTGGTGCATAAGTAGATTTTACTATGCATAGTTAAAATTATACAGTTCTTTTTTATATTTAGTCCAGTCAAAGACCAGTTGAAATGTTCCCTCGCGAACACCACCTACAGGGTAAATGCACGAAGTAGAGGGTAAGTAGCACTTTAATCCAACTTTTTGTGCAAATCGGTGCTGTTTGTAAGAATTATACAGTTTCGCCTTATTTTCCGTTGAATGACTGGACTAATTGTTTAAGTAATGATAACCGTTCGCATACGTTAATTTTTCAGTGCAAGTTAACTTTATGGAAAACAATAATTTATGAAACATTTTACATATATTACAAAGTATTTGTTGAACTTGTATGTTTCACCAATAAGTATTCTTCACTTTAATAAAAAAACTAAAACTTAGAATTAAATTTTAAAACTTTTATTTTTTATTTTCCGTACTACCGGTTTCAATCTTCTAAACATTTGAAAAGAAATCCCAGTAAAATAATCTAATTATGGGAAGCACATAACTTAATCAATTGTATAAATTAATTTTTATGTAGAGCTTTAAAAAAATCAATTTAATGAACAAATTTAATCATCATTAACCATAATTATTATATTATTATATTTTACTTTCTAATACCTACTTAAAGACAGTAAAGACGTAACACAGTTTCAGTTAAAATCTACATCCCAATTCATATTTCTCTTATTAAAATCGAAATAATAATTAACTTAGCTAGTTTTGTGTTATAAAACTTGCTCAGTTTAAGTTAAACATAGTAAATTTGTAACAAATCAACCCAAAACGGGGTTATTATAACTAAAACCAATTAAACTAGCTTTAGTTTATTATTATTTTTTTCAGTGTACACCTCATCTCCTGGAACTTTCCATAAATACAGCTCGAAATTGATCGAAGCTCGTTACTCCGTCGTTTTTGGGGTCACTGAACACGAATGTGATGTCAGTGATAACCCTCGGAGTACCTATGGCCCAAGGCGGGTATGTCTAACTCATCTCCTTGAACTTTCCATTAATTCACCTCGAAATTGATCGAAGCTCGTTACTCAGGAATTTTTGGGGTCGCTGAACACGAATATGATGTTGGCGATGACCCTCGGAGTTCCTAGGGCCCAGGGCGGGAGGCCCAACTCATCTCCTGGAACTTCCCATAAATTCAGCTCGAACTTTATCAAAGCTCGTTACTGGGGTTTTTTGGGACCGCTGAACACGAATATGATGTCTGCAATGACCCTCGGAGTACCTAGGGTCCAGGGCGGGCTATATACACCTCATCTCCTGGAACTTTCCATAAATACAACTCGAAATTGATCGAAGCTCGTTATACGGCGGTTTTTGGGGTCGTTGAACACGAATATCATGTCGGCGGTGACCTTCGGATTACCTGGGTCGCAGGACGGGTATATTTGACTCTTATCCTGAAAATTTCCATAATTAAAACTCGATTATTTTATTTAATCGATTATTTAATTTTTTTATTATATTATTTTATTTTAGGAAGGGAAAGTTCCAGGTGATGAGTTAGACGTACCCGCCCTGGACCCTAGGTACTCCGAGGGTCATCGCCGACATCATATTCGTCTTCAGCGCGATCCCAAAAACCCCCGAGTAACGAGCGTCGATCAATTTCGAGCTGTATTTATGGAAAGCTCCAGGAGATGAGGTGTATTTAACCCGCCCTGGTCCCTAGGCTCTCCGAAGGTCATCGCAGGCATCATATTCGTGTTCAGCGGCCCCAAAAACCCCCGAGTAACGAGCTTCGATCAATTTCGATCTGAATTTTTGGAAAATTCCAGGAGATGAGTGAGACATACCCGCCTTGGGCCCTAGGTACCCCGAGGTCATCGCCGACGTCATATTCGTGTTCAGCGACCCCAAAAACCCCCGAGTAACGAGCTTCGATCAATTTTGAGCTATAGGTACCTTGGGCCATAGGTACTCCGAGGGTTATCGCTGACATCAAGTTCCAGGAGATGAGGTGTATATAACCCGCTCTGGCCCCTAGGTACTCCGAAGGTTATTGCAGACATCATATTCATGTTCAGCGGCCCCAAATCCCCCCTCCCCCCTCCCAGGAACGAGCTTCGATCAATTTCTAGCTGAATTAATGTAAACTTCCAGGAGATGAGTTAGACATACCCGCCCTGGGCCCTAGGTACTCCGAGGGTCATCGCCGACATCATATTCGTGTTCAACGACCCCAAAAACCCCCAAGTAACGAGCTTCGATCAATTTCGAGCTGAATTTAATTTATGGAAAGTTCAAGGAGATGAGGTGAATATAACCCGCATTGGCCCCTAGGTACTCCAGAGGTTTTTTGCCGGAAAGTGGCTATGTTCACAAACTTTCCTGACGGCTTCCTGAATCGAATGCAAAAAACCGCATCTCGATCCATCTTACTCTGCCAATTTGCTCAGGTTTAGTGCTTTATTTCCTCGTCTAAATAAGATTATTTAGAATTTAGATTATTAAAATACAAGGAGTGAAGGATAAACTACGTTTACCTTAACATTTTAAAATTGAACTTTGAAATAAGCAAGTGTTAATAAGAAGGATAGGGCTTCTTTTGGCTAGTTTTGCCAAAATCGTTTAAAACTGTAGAAAATCGCATTTTGCTCCAAAAGTTTTCAACTATGGAAAATTTGCATTGGCATTTTAAATTTAGAATTGTTTTTAATTTATGATTTAATAAAATGGTTTGTGGTAAAAAATTTGAACATTGAAACACAAATCAAAAATATTAAGGGGCTGAAATCTAAGGGCTCTGAGAAATCATGACTTCGGTCTGGGTTAAGGATTTTGGTATAGTTTTCGGCAAAAAACTTTTATGAGGACATTGTTTTTAGTTTTGGGCAGCGATGTACATCAAACATAAAACTCTTTGTGAAAGTTTTTCTTTTTTCTTTATTAATTAGACATGTTTAGCACACTAAATATGAAATATTCACTATTGACTCTTTGAATTTCCGAAGACACTATGTCAACTATGGTCAACTTCCTAAAGGAAGGAGATGAGGAAAATGGAAGGAATGAGGATATAGGGATAACTATACTAATTGTTTTAACTGATGATGGACATTTTCTTTAAATGCCTGAGGGGAAAATTCATCGGGAAATACAGAGGAGGGCACTGAGTTCCACAATTTGGCCACTCTATTAAAATAGTCGTTCTGGAAGGACATAGCTCTACAACGAGGTATTTGTACAACAAATGGATGGGATAACTTATCAGCTTTTGTGTGTCGATTATACTGCGCACACAATGGAAGGATATTTTGAATTTCCTTAGAGGAGAGTTCGCTAAAGTTATATTTATAGTAGATTGACAATTCAGCCACATTTCTTTTGTGCTGGAGTGAATCAAGCCGGTCCGTTAGTTCAGTAGTACCACTTAACCGTATTGCTTTTCTCTGTACAGAGTCTAGACATTTTATTGTTGACTGACAAGCACCTTCCCAAACATGACAGCCGTATTCCATACATGGACGAATAAAGGACTTGAAGATTAGCAAAATTTGATCGGGATTAAAATACTCTTTACATCGACTCAAGAATCCTAAGCTTTGCATTGCAGATTTAGTGAGGTTGAACACATGTTTATTTTAAATATCCACTCCAAGAAGTCTAACTGATTCAACCTCACGCAATTCCTCATGGTTTATCTTAATAGAGAAATTTTTATGTCGCTCTATTCGTGAAAGGCGGCACAGTTTGGTTTTGGTTGGATTAAATGAAACAAGATTACGATCACCCCATTTGATTATATAATCCAGGTCTTTGTTGATAGAATCAATTAGCAGCTGTCTATCAGTCTATCTGTTTAGAAATTTATTACAAAACTAACACAAAACATGAATTCGTTGTCGGAAAATTATAACAGATCATAAATTAACATAATTTAGTGAAAAGATGATACAATCAGCAAACTACTCAAAAACCTCTCCATTAAGCCTCTCCAGAAAATATTACAAGATCACAAATTCATATTTCTTTCAAAATTTCAAAAATATTGAAAAATTAAATAAAATTAAAAGTTCAAACTTTTTTCAAAATTCCAAAAATATTCCAAAAATTAGAAAAAAATCAAATATTTAAAATCAAATAGAATAAAATCAAATATTCGAAAAATTCTTACAAATTCAAAAATTCCAAAATTCTAAAAATATTGCAAAAGTTATAACAATATCAAAAATTGAAACTTTTTCCAAAATTCCAAAAATTATAATAAAATCAAAAATTTAAAATTTTTCAAAATTCTAAAAATATTCCAAAAATTCTTACAAAATCAAAAATTGAAAATTTTTTCAAAATTCTAAAAATATACATATAAAATATTCAAAAATTTTATTTTGTTTCAAAATTCTAAAAATATTGCAAAACTTATAACAAAATCAAAAATGCAAGCTTTTTTTAATATTTAAAAAATATTTGAAAAACTATACCAAATTCAAAAATTTCCATGTTCAATTACATTTACGCAATATGTATTCCAAAAATCAAATATTTAAACTTTTTCTAAATTGTAATAATATTCCAAAAATAAAGTCAAAAATTTAAAATTTTCCAAAATTCTAAAAATATTCCAAAAATTCTTACAAAATCAAAAATTGAAACTTCTTCAAAATTCTAAACCTATATAAAATTAACAACTTTGAAGTATTCTATTTTTTTCCAAAATTTTAAAAATATTGCAAAACTTATAAAAAAATCAAAAATTTAAACTTTTCCAAAATTCTAAAACTATTGCAAAAATTATTACAAAATCAAGAATAAAAACTTTTTTCAAAATTCCACAAATATTTCAAAAATTATAACAAATTTAAAAATTTCCATGTCCAATTTCGTGCTCAATTACATTTTACGCCATTATCAAGAGCGATACTTTTTTCTACTACCCAACATAAAAAATCTCATTTCGATGTTTGTTCATTGCATCGAAAATGACTTTTTCGTCACCAGTGATAAAAAAACCTATACAAATAACTTTCGTAACTATAGTGACGGAAGTAATTTTTTAAAAGTCATCTATTTTCCAATTTCTAAACTAGAATAAACCACCCTAGAGCACCCGTTAAGTGAATCAATTGATTGAATGAAATAATTTTGTTAGTGTTAATTTAACTCTCTTAGGCAGATGACGTTAATTTATTTTTTAATTATTTACGAACAATATACATTAAAAACGTTAATAGTTAAATATATAATATTCATATATCCTTTTTAAATAGTATGATAACAGTTGGTGTTAAGATATTTTTTAAAAAAATTATTTATATTGTATTTAACAAAAACGAAAAAAAATATTTATTTTACGTAAAATAATTTAGGTTGTATTAAAAAATATCAAAAATTAACGTAACGTCATCCCCATACAAAAACTAAATCAACACTGATTTTGATTTTAGAAATAATAATAAAATTTTTAAATTTGATTTTGCTTATGACCAAAACGTCTTTAGTTATATAAGCCTACTAGAAGCGAAATTCAAAAACCAATGAACCTAAAAAAGATGTGTTATTAAATGATTTTAAGGACTTTATAGAGCAAATAGAATAAAAATGTAGGGTTTTGTAGTGTAAATAGAATAAAAATATAACAACATGAATAACTCTAATGTTAATGTACATATGCATGTATAAAGATCACGATTTTTTCTTCAAAAAACAATCAGGCTTGTAACAAAAGACAAGGTTTTGTTTATGACATAGAAATTGGATAATTTATTCATTTATTAATAGCAGAAATATTCAATTTGTAACAGTGTATGTTTTGAAATGTGAATTGTACGTTATTATAAATGAAAATGATTATTAATTAATAATAATTTTTAAAAAAGTAGTAGAAAAAGTACAGTCTTCTACTCGCCGAAAATCATATTTTGAATCCCGTGACCATTACCAACCTCGGCTATCGCCTCGGCTGGTAAGCTGTCCTCTCGTTTCAAAATATGTTGTTTTCGGCATCGTTGAAGAACATACTATATATAAACAAATTGTTCAAACACTTAATTAAAAAGTAGGTGATTTTTCTTATTAAATTGGTTGATAAAGGAAATAACATAAATTTGTTGATTTAATAGTTTCTAAAAATGATGACCAAAAATAGATCTGGATTTGTCAAAGGAGAATAAATAACGTCGGTTTGAGAATTTAGTAAATTTTTGTTAAAGTGCATTGCTTTACTTATTTCACAAGATTCCAGAAGATCAAGTTAGATCAAGAAGATTAAGACCTTTCGTTTCATATTGTAAAATTTGAATATTGTTGTTATTAATGAAATTACTAGAATGATTTTCGGCAATTAAATGAATCGAAAAGTTGGATGATGTTTGTCCTAATATTAAACTACATATATATAATTTGCAGCACTTATATGGTTACAAATTATAGTTTTTATAAATCATAACTCTGTACCTGGCTCAGTACAGTAACGACCAAGTGTGCCTAACGGTCAGTTATAATATATTTTTATTTTATTTTATTTAACCCTATACCAGGCTCAGTATAGTGAAGACCAAGATGCCTAAAGGTCAGTTAAATTTCGTTTCTTTAATATTCGAATAAACACTTTAATTGTTGATATTCTTTTAAAGACTGTGTTTTATTTAAAATTTTTTTTCTTTTTTATACAAAAATCTACATTGTGGATTATAAATTATATAGTAAAAGTTTATATATTAATTATCAAACTAGGCGCCAAGAACAAATATTTTAAAATTTAGTAACAACATTTTTATTACATAGGATTAATAAATCCTATGTAATAAAACAATCCCTTTTAGGTAGATTTCATATAAAAATCTACCTATTGCAATGGGCTTCATCTCGGAATTTCGGAAAAATTTTTGTGCCAAACGACTATATATGATAAGCGGAGACGAAAAAACAAAAAAAAAAAAGTTTATATATATATATATATATATATATATATATATATATATATATATATATATATATATTAGACTGGTCGTTAAAAACTAAATTTTCCGAGACGCCCCCCAGAAAAATTCTTTGTGGTCAAAAAACCATAACGGCTTTATTTTTTTTTTTTTTAAGTGAAAAGAACACGTGCCGCAAAATCATCGAAGTTTATTTTTTGATAAAATTGTTAATATCTCATAAAATATGCAGATGTCAAAAAAAATCACATATTCATTTTTGTAGGAAATTTAATTCTCTACAAAAAAGGTCCAAATCATTTTCTTCCTAAAACCTATATTTCTGATGATATTTTGAAATAAAACTTGAAATTCTTCGAAACTCGTAAAACCAAATGATGAAAATTTCGACGAAAAAGTACTAATTTTGATTTTTTTTGTCACGATTATTTTTTGATAGATTTCATTCTATAGCATAAGAAGAAAATTAGGAGTTTTTTGTCATCTTTATTTTTTATGTTTTTTAAAAATTACGAAAACTTACAAGCTCATTTTCAAAATATCATGAGAACTATACGTTTTCGGGAAAAAATGACTTGCACCTTTTTTGTAGAGAATTAAATTTCCTACAAAAATGGTTATGTGATTTTTTTTGACATCTGCATATTTTATGAGATATTTGAAAAAATCTACGAATTTTTCAAAAAATCAACTTCAACGATTTTGCGGCACGTGTTCTTTTGATTTAAAAAAAAAAAAAATAATGCCGTTGTGGTTTTTTGACCCCAAAGAATTTTTCTAGGGGGCGTCTCGGCAAATTTAGTTTTTAACGACCAGTCTAATATATATATATATATATATATATATATATATATATATATATATAAACGATATGAGATATAACGAAAACGACCGGCACTCTCACGGTCGCATTTGTTAAGCTAGATCAAAAAAATTTTCTGTACTTGTGTGTTTTAATAATATCTTGGACAAGTTCGTGAATCAGCAAAATCCAACACGTGGTTAAGAAACTAGAGGCTTTTTTCTGAAAAAAATTGATTTTTTAAAACCGTTATAACGGCCGTTTGGATACTAATATTTCAAAAATTTAACAAATTTAAAATCTTTGGAATCTTTTTTATCAATTTGTTTTAAAAATAGACCTCTGCAGTTAGAGGTTCCTGAGTGAGCGGTTCCAACAAAAAAGTTTGCAAAAAATTTTTTTTTTAAAACAACCGGCACTCTCACGGTCGCATTTATAAGGCCAGATCAAAAAACCTTTTCTAAAAATGTGCGTTTTATTAATATCTTGGACAAGTTCGTAAATCAGACCAATCCAACACATGGTTAAGAAACTAGAAGCTTTATACTAGAAAAAAACTCTGTTTTTTAGATCCGTTATAACGGCCGTTTGGATTCTAATATTTTTAAAAACTTCATAAATTTAGAATTTTTGAAACCTTTTTAATCAGTTTCTTTCAAAAAAAAGACCTCTGCAGTTGGAAGTTTCTGAGTGAGCGGCTCCAACAACAAAGCTTGTAAAACACAAAATGCGTTTGAATCAACCGGCGCTCTCACGGTTGCATTTGTGGAGCCAGATCAAAAAACCTTCCGTAAACATGTGTGTTTTATTAATATCTTGGACAAGTTCGTAAATCAGAAAAATCTGACACATGGTTAAGGAACTATAGGCTTTATACTAGAAAAAAAAGTAGTTTTTTTAATCCGTTATAACGGCCGTTTGGATACTAATATTTTTACAATCTTCATAAATTTAGAATCTGTGGAAACATTTTTATTCGTTTCTTATAAATATAAACCTCTGCAGTTAGAGGTTTTTGACTTGTTGGCTTCAACAAAAAAGTTTGCAACAATCCCCAACTACAATTTCCAAAAACCTTATAACAGTCAATGTCAACCTTATAACAGTCAAAAAAATAAAAGATTTGAATAGAAGAAATTAATTTTTTTTTCTTAGAAATAAACTATTTTGATATTTTGCAGCAATTGCACGACATATGATATAGAGTAGGTTTGTGTCATAAATTGTCACACACATGTTCTGTGGTAGATTTGATATTTGTTTGTTGCAAAATTGGATAGATATAATTTTGCTTATATGTAGCTAATTTTCTTTTTAAAATTTGTTCGATATCTGTTTAAAATTAGTTTGTTTTGTTTAAACTAATCTGATACATCAGATTCTACTGGCACACAAAACTGTCTGATCTCGAAATCTACCTATTTCTAGCGGATATACGTGCCGCTTGGTCTTTTTTTATTATTACAAAAAAAGTATTTGGGATTTTTTATTGAATTTAAGCTACATATTTTAAAATGGAAATAAAAAAGAATGTCTGGCGACAACCAATAAATATTATTTATATTGTTTTCTAAATAAATGAAATTTAGAAATGAAATTGTTTATGACTAGGGCAACCAAAAATATGCACTATAAAAACAATTTTAAGCGCTTAAAATATGCTCTGAAAAAACTATTCTATGCATTTAAAATATGCTCTAAAAACCGAAAGAAACCATGGAAATATATATATTTTCAGAGTTTTGTTTTTAATTCGGTTCCTAAGAGGTCGCTGTGCTTTGATCACAGTTACGGGGCTAGCTGGCCTGAGATAGTAAAGTATATATCTGAGCTTTTGTCCGCTATCATATACTGCAGACCCGAGATATTACGAGTGTCAGTAATGGTAGTACTGCAGATATTGACAACTATTAATTACAGCAGTTGATTATTAATTACATCAGTTGATTAAATTTTTTTACTAAAATCTAAACTGCCAAAATCCCGTAAATTTTTTTACTAAAATTTAAACTGCCAAAATTTTTTCGTTCTCAAAAATTGTTACCAAAAAAAATTTTCTAAATTTTTCGAAGTTATCCATTTCATTCGTTATTGTTCTTAAAACAACGATGTAAATGTTTCTGCTCAAAACATTACCGAAACCATTCTATTCGGGTTTAATAAATTTTTTTTTCAAAAATGAAACCCAAACAAAAATATTTGCATTAAATTGACGCTGATATAATCGTCACTGGTCCTGCAATGAAAGATAATTTGTTCGCAAAACGCTGCGATTCGTAATAAAACTCCTAAAGAAGTACTCTAAATTTTGTCTTCAGGAGTTAATATGAAAGAACTTCTTTCAAACCGAAAAAGATTGAAAAACTTTTAAGGCGGTTTAAAATCACCAAAGTTTCCATACCATTATCCCGCATATTATTCTAAAAACATTTTCAAAAGAATTTTTGCGACTTAAACTAAAATCTTCCACAAATTTTATAAATATAATATTTTTCTTTCATGCTATTGGTCAATTGAAAGTTGCTCGTAATCAAAAAAGGAATGGAATGTGATATTTCAAATTATACACCAATAGCCCAAGGTACAATTTTGTCTATCACTCTATTTTTAATTTCTATCAACGAACTGTTGGAAATCAGCAGTAAACCAATAAATAGTTTTGCAGACGATAGTACACTGCATAAGTCATTTTTCTCCTATTTTCAAAGGGTAAATGCATGAACAAATAAATGGGTAAATGCATGTCGTAAATAAAACGAGAACCTAAAATATGTAGTGACCAAAATTTGGTCAATTTTAACTCCACCCAAACATAGTTACTGATTGTTTGCAGAACGAAGGCTCAACAACGATGGTTCAATTATTATGTGTAAGCATTTGTTTATTGGGAGTCACAATTTCCAATGAATTACTCTGTAACGACCTCAAAAGGCCGATAAAAATGAGCGCTTCTTAAAAAATTGATCTCCTCAATAGATGCGAAAAAAATAAAAGCTGTCAAGTTTGGTACACTCCTGCCTGGCTCTTTATGAGTCCGTTAAAAAACATGTTATACGAATTGTATAGATGACGAAAAGTTAGGATCAAATCTTGATTTCCTACAACATCTTCACACTGTTGCTCATGGCCCCGAATGCCCCTTTGGCCCTAAATGCTTCTCTGCCCGAACTGCATATAAATGGACTGCCCCAATTTTTTCGCAAAACCATAGTATTCATATAATTTGCCGTAAGTTTCATCAAAATATTTGCATGGTATCAAAGAAAATTTAAAAAATTTGCTACATCAAAAAACATATTTTCAATGAAAAGAGTCTAATATCAGTTGAGAATTCAACTTGAGTAAATAGTGTAATTCTTGAAGATTCAACTTCGAAATATCATTCATTCCTGGATAGCGCGACTGCCAAAGGATCTGAACTCATTGGCATTACTAAGGTTAAGAGTTCGAATCACAACCGAAATCCGTACAAGAGAAAAACCGCGTTTTCTCTGAAATAAATTCAACCACACATTTGAATTGAAAAAATTCAAATTATTTCCTAAGTTACTCGAGATCATAATTGCTCACAAAAATGCCAAACAGTTAAACTGTAGAGATCACTTACTGTCATAGCGAAAGAATGCAGAGAGTCTTTGTCCGTACAGCGTACAAATGGAATGCTTTCAAATGGAATGCTTTAAATTGGAATACTTTGCACAAATTGAAATCTTTAAAATATTAAACTATTCTTGACACTTAAACGAGTCAACGAAAATTTCGTTTTCCATTTGCAGCCTATAGCACATTAAAACACAGAGCAACAAATTGCAGAGAGGTGGTTTTCGTTTTGAAATTTAATTTACTTTTAGCGTGAATTTTATATAATTGTTGGTGAATTACGTTCTGAGTTAAATCTGGTACAGAATAAAAATAACGCATTTTCAGAAATATACGAAACCAAGGGTTATTCAAATTACCTAAAAGAATTGTAATCTTCCTTAAAAAAAATCAACCTTCTACATGACATTCCACTCGACCGGTTCCCACCCCTTGCCCCTCAAAACACAGAGCTCTAGTTCCAATTTCTAGGAGGTTACTATGTTATAGATGAGATTGCTAGTATATGCTTAAATTTTCTACAAATTTTGAAATTTACCAAATTCGATGCTTTCTAAGCTAAGGGGATGGGACGCATACAACCCAACACAAGCATTTTCGGGAATGTGTCAACAGCCAAAAAGCTCAACCTCTCATATGACACCAATCTGAATGCCATAATAAGCGGTAAGATTTTTTATACGATTACTAAGCTGCTTAAAATAGGACAAAACAAAACTAGGATTAACAGCTTTTTATGGCCGTTCTAAGACCTTAGGTTGATAGGACCTGTAGATGCTCAGAAAACCTATTGTAAAGGTCCAGTAAACACTAAAATCTTGGCACTAGTGTTCCATTTTCAAAGGACAGGACCCTAAATATTAATGCCGCGATGGTAAAATGTGCCCAATTTTTAGATGCTCATATTTTTGTGTATATTGTCACCATCAATTTAGACAAAAAATGGTAATTATTTAAAAATATGCAAAAATACGGACTTTTGGTGAAATATGGAATAATATTCCCTAAATATATGTATTAAAGCTAAAAAAAACTCATGATTTTGCAAAATATGCACTTTTGGTGATATATGCATTTATATGCATTTTAGAGTAAAATATGCAAAAATATGCTCTAACAAGTATGTCACCTAACTTAGCCCCGCCATTTTTAAGAAAATTAAAAACAAAGATTGTGCTGTATTGTGCTACAGTTGTGCTGGATGTGCTACTCAGAAAGAATGCCACATCACCAATGGAAAAAAGTTGGCACGCTGAAATAATTTTTCGAGCAGAAGTTAGCCCCGCCATTTTGAAAAATCAGAAAAACAAAGGTTGTTCTGTATTGTCCTCGAGTTGTGCTGGTTGTGCTATTTAGAAAAAAATTTCAAATCCCTAGTGGAAAAATTTTATAACACTAAAATCATTTTTTCGAGTAAAAGTTAGCCCCGCCATTTTGGAAAAAAAGAAAAACAAAGGGTCTGCTGTACGGTGTTAGAGTTGTGCTAGTTGTGCTATTCAAGAACAAATTTGTACCACCAACAGAATAATTTAAACACGCTAAAACGATTTTTCGAGTTGAAGTTAGCCCCGCCATTTTGAATAAAATTGAAAGCAAAGGTTGTGCTGTATTGTGCTAGGGTTGTGCTGGTTGTGCTACTCAGAAATAGTTCCATATTATCAATGAAAAAAAGTTGGCACGCTAAAATGACTTTTCGAGCAGAAGTTAGCCCCGCCATTTTGAAAAAAATGAAAACCAAAGGTTGTGCTGTATTGTGCTCGAGTTGTGCTGGTTGTGCTACTTAGACAAAAATTTCGTAACCCTAACAGAATTTTTTTACAAAGTTAGCATCATTTTTTTCGAATAGAAGTTAGCCCCGCCATTTTGGAAGAAATCAAAAACAAAAGAAGTGCTGTATTGTGTTATAGTTGTGCTGGTTGTGCTACTGAAAAAATATGGTATCACCAACAGAATAATTTAAACCACGCTAAAACCATTTTTCGAATGAAAGTTAGCCCCGCCATTTTGTAAAAATCAAAGAAGAAAGGTTGTGCTGTATTGTGCTACAGTTGTGCTGGATGTGCCACTCAAAAAGAATCCCATATCAACAATGAATAAAAGTTGGCACGCTAAAACGATTTTTCGAGCAGAAGGATATTTTCGAGCAGAAAGCATTCGAGCAGAAGATTGAGCAGAAGATTAAGCAGAAGTTAGCCCCGCCATTTTGAAAAAAATGCAAAACAAAGGTTGTTATGTATTGTACTCCAGTTGTGCTGGTTGTGCTACTCAGAAAGAATTGCATATAAGCAATGAATAAAAGTTAGCAAACTAAACCGATTTTTGGAGCAGAAGTTAGCCCCGCCACTTATAAAAAATAAAAAACAAGGTTTGTACTGTATTGTGCCTGAGTTGTGCTGGTTGTGCTACTCAGACAAAAATTTCGTATTCCTAAAAGAAAAATTTTATAACGCTAACATCATTTCTTCAAATAAAAGTTAGCCCCGACATTTTGGAAAAAAAACTAAATTGAGTACTGTATTGTGTTAAAGTTGTGCGAGTTGTGCTACTCCAAAACAAATTCGTAACCCACCAACGGAAAAATTTAAACACGCTAAAACGATTTTTCGAGTAGAAGTTAGCCCCGCCATTTAACAAAACATAAAAAAAGGATGTTGTGCTTTATTGTACGATAGTTGTGCTGGATGTGCTACTCAAGAAAAATTCCATATCAGAAATGAATAAATAGTGACAGGCTAAAACGATTATTCGAGCAGAAGTTAGCTCCGCCATTTGGCAAAAAAACAAAAACAAAGGCTGTGGTGTATTGTTCTATTGTTGTGCTAGTTGTGCTACTCAAAAAAAATTCCATACTACCAATGCAAAAATTTGGTACGCAAGAACAATTTTTTGATTAGAAGTTAGCCCAGCCCAGTCGTTTTCGAAAAAATGAAAAACAAAAATTTTGTATATGTAGTGGTATGAAATTTTGTTTGAGATTTGCTTAGAGATAGATTATATATACCCAACGAAAAATATTTTTACGCTAGCATCATTTATTCTTGTAGGAATCAGTGTAATCATTAATTTATAAGTACTAATAATGTAAGTGACACCTGGTGTCCGATAGCATAAATGAATTTTGCCTGTTTTGTATATATTATGAAATAAGGGAATCACAAAAATATATGATATTAAAAAAAAATGTAAATTTTTCTGTCGGTGGGTACGAATTTGTTTTGAAGTAGCACAACTCGCACAATTTTAACACAATACAGTACTCAATTAAGTTTTTTTTTTCAAAATGGCGGGGTTAACTTCTATTTGAAGATATGATGTTAGCGTTATAAAATTTTTCTGTTAGGAGTACGAAATTTTTGTCTGAGTAGCACAACCAGCACAACTCAAGCACAATACAGTACAAACTTTGTTTTTTATTTTCTCCAAAGTGGCGGGGCTAACTTCTGCTCGAAAAATCGGTTTAGTCTGCCAACTTTTATTCATTGCTTATATGCAATTCTTTCTGAGTAGCACAACCAGCACAACTAGAGTACAATACATAACAACCTTTGTTTTGCATTTCTTTCAAAATGGCGGGGCTAACTTCTGCTTAATCTTCTGCTCAATCTTCTGCTCGAATGCTTTCTGCTCGAAAATATCCTTCTGCTCGAAAAATCGTTTTAGCGTGCCAACTTTTATTCATTGTTGATATGGGATTCTTTTTGAGTGGCACATCCAGCACAACTGTAGCACAATACAGCACAACCTTTCTTCTTTGATTTTTACAAAATGGCGGGGCTAACTTTCATTCGAAAAATGGTTTTAGCGTGGTTTAAATTATTCTGTTGGTGATACCATATTTTTTCAGTAGCACAACCAGCACAACTATAACACAATACAGCACTTCTTTTGTTTTTGATTTCTTCCAAAATGGCGGGGCTAACTTCTATTCGAAAAAAATGATGCTAACTTTGTAAAAAAATTCTGTTAGGGTTACGAAATTTTTGTCTAAGTAGCACAACCAGCACAACTCGAGCACAATACAGCACAACCTTTGGTTTTCATTTTTTTCAAAATGGCGGGGCTAACTTCTGCTCGAAAAGTCATTTTAGCGTGCTAACTTTTTTTCATTGATAATATGGAACTATTTCTGAGTAGCACAACCAGCACAACCCTAGCACAATACAGCACAACCTTTGCTTTTAATTTTTTTCAAAATGGCGGGGCTAACTTCAACTCGAAAAATCGTTTTAGCGTGTTTAAATTATCCTGTTGGTGGTACAAATTTGTTCTTGAATAGCACAACTAGCACAACTCTAACACCGTACAGCAGACCCTTTGTTTTTCTTTTTTTCCAAAATGGCGGGGCTAACTTTTACTCGAAAAAATGATTTTAGTGTTATAAAATTTTTCCACTAGGGATATGAAATTTTTTTCTAAATAGCACAACCAGCACAACTCGAAGACAATACAGGATAACCTTTGTTTTTCAGATTTTTCAAAATGGCGGGGCTAACTTCTGCTCGAAAAATTATTTCAGCGTGCTAACTTTTTTCCATTGGTGATGTGGCATTCTTTCTGAGTAGCACATTCAGCACAACTGTAGCACAATACAGCACAATCTTTGTTTTTAATTTTCTTAAAAATGGCGGGGCTAAGTTAGGTGACATCTAACAAGTAGGGCTTAAAAGTCTTAGTTTTACCTGAAACAGATTTCAAGCTTAATCATTTTTTAATTAAGTGCTGTTAAAAAAACATGCTAGTGCATATTTTTGGTTGCCCTATTTATGACCAATAAACAAACTACGAAAATGTTCAGCATATCGAACATGAAACTGGCGACCTGTCTCTCCCACATAGATTGCATCACAGTCAAAACAAGATAGTTGATAGACTCCAGATTTTGAAAATTTATTTAGCCTTTGTTTATTATTTACAAGAAGATTTTGAAGGTTATGATTATTATAATAAGCACAACATAAATTTGTATATTTTGAAATTTTCTTTCCTAATTTTTGGCTTAAATTGTCTGTGTAAATTATTTTACGTCATAATTTTGGTTCACGGACGGGATTTGGATAAATTAAATTACAAAAATTTTTTTTTTAATTTCTTAGGTAAAACTTTGTGAACTAATGTAGGATTACATATAACCATTATTAAAAGTGATGTTCAAAATAACATTAGCTGCGGAAAGAGGGACTTTTATAAGTCTATCTACCAATGCATGAATGGCTGAATGTTTTATATATGACGAATGATTAGAAGTAGAGTGTATAATAGAATCTGTACATGTTGACTTACGATATAGCTATTTATGTACCTAGGGCGTTATATATGTTATTGCACCCGGAAAGCGACGTAATCTAGCCCGAGTGCCTCTTGCCCGAGAGATGGATATCGCTTGATGGGCGTAATACCCAGTAACGCCAGTGATGCATACAAGATTTTATGCTTCACTTAGGGCGATGATACATGTAAAAGAAATATCTTTCAGACATAAACAGTTTCGCATTTAATTGGTTGAGGGGCGGTAACATTTTTTAAATTTCAAAAAAATATTTTTGACTGAAAGACAGAAAAAATATCTGTAAGATATAAAAACATAACCTAAAAAGATATTTTTTGCTTGACAGTTAAAACTGATTAGCTGAAAAATTGATTTTAAAAGTAAGTTTTACCAATAATCAATTACAATTCACTTAATTTGATGATTTAGCTACAATTAAAATATTTTGTTTACTTATTCATGTAGATTAGGCGATAATCGAAACAAAAAAATAAAAATTTGGTCCAACGTGAAAATGCCTTAATGTTTATATATCGCGTGTCCAAGACATTATAACAACTTTACATCATTGTGAAGCATAAAATATTAAAAAGGAATTTAGAAAATGAATGACTTGTACCAATATCAAGAAAATTGATGCAATTTTTGGCTTCTTTTTCGATTGTAAATTTAATAGAAATATGTTTATTATTAATTATTTGAAGAATCGACTCTAGTTCTTGATCAGTTCCAGTCCAAAATAAAGCATGACTGGACAGTGGAATTGATACATCTAAAATTTCGATCTCAAAAAAGTTCATAAAAATTTCTGCCGAAAAGGGGGGTGGGGGCAAAGGAGATCTTATCTGTCCATCTGTGAATTTATAATAGTTATTATCAAAACAAAAGTAATTTTGCTCTACACAAGTTTTGTATATCATGGAGAGCTCATTTCGAATGTCATCAGATTGAACGGAATCATTAAAAATTTTATATTTTACTGATTTATTATAGTCGTTTAGACCTTAGTTACCGAAATAATAATGACATTCTTACTTCCCAAAGGAATTATAAGAGGGAGTTATGGATTCATAATAGACCTAGTTTTCATTATAAATTTTTGTTTTGGTTATTTATAAACAACATTATTTACATAAAGCCATAGTAACGAATAACAATACCCTAACAATACCATTTGAAGTGAAAAATAACTAGCTTGATCAATTAAAACGCAAAATCATGCTATCAAATACTGGATAAAAAAATAAATGTTTTAGTTCAATAAATGTTTTAGGTAGTAAAAAATAAAATTATTTATGTATCACGTGAATTATTAGATGTCAATTACCTTGTGAAACTTACTAACCCTCGGGCCAGAGGCCCTTGGGTAGTAA
>CAVNZG010001769.1:0-86701 GCA_963693315.1 Diogma glabrata
TCAGGAGATGATGAATTATTTTTGGAAGATATAGATATAGTTTTGGAGCCGTTTGATAATAAAAACATAAATGTTGTAACTCGTGCTCAAGCTAAGAATAATGAAGATAAAATGATTGATATATCTGTGTCGAATGACGAAATAAATGAAGATTTGCAAAATAATTCAAATATTGTAGAGATTACTTCAGAAACCGATATAAATTCAGCTATTTCTCAATTCCATGATGGACCATTTGGTGGACATCAAGGAATAAATCGTACCTACAACCGCATGAAGTGCTATTTCAATTTTAAAAATATGTTTAACCGAATCAAAGATTATATTAATTCATGTAAAAGTTGCCAGATAAATAAAGTTTCTAAAAATACTAAAATGCCAATGGTCATTACCGACACTTCATCACAACCATTTGAACGAGTTGCATTAGACATTGTAGGACCAATAAGCCCCGTTACTGTAAATGGTAATTCTTATATACTAACGATGCAAGACGATTTGACAAAGTATAGTATCGCAATACCACTACCTAATCAAGAAGCCGAAACCGTCGCTCGTGCATTCGTTGAACAATTTATTTGTGCTTACGGTGCTCCGACATCGATACTGACAGATCAAGGTAGTAATTTTTTAAGCAAACTATTTACAAATGTTACACGTCTTTTCAAAATCAATAAAATGAAAACATCCCCATATCATCCACAAACGAATGGAGCTCTGGAAAAAAGTCATCTAAATCTTGCAAATTATCTACGAAATTACACAAATTTAGATAAAAACGATTGGGATAATTGGATTCCATATGCTATGTTTTGTTATAATAGTACACCACATAGTGTTACTAAATTTATGCCTTATGAATTATTATTTGGTCATAAACCTATCATTCCATCATCATTTCTAAAAACCATTCAACCACTATATAATTATGATGATTACGTTAAACAATTAAACTTTAAAATGCAAAACTCTTTTGGCATAGCGAAATCTAATATAGTTAATTCTAAAGAACGATCTAAAATTTTATATGATAATTCTATCAACCCTATGAAATTTATTCAAGGTGAATTAGTTTTATTAAAAAATGAAAATCGTAAAGGAAAACTTTCTCCATTGTGGTTAGGACCTTATAAAATTAATGAAATCTTAACAGAAGAAAATTCAATAATTGAGATTGGAAAAACATTAAAGACAGTTCATAATAATCGATTGAAAAAATTCAGAAACGAATTCGATATTTAAATATGTACAGAAATAAAGAAAAACAAATTTGTACAAATTTATATAATAAATATATGTATAAGAACTTTGTATTATATTTTTTTTCAAAACAAAAAAAATTTTTTATAATTGTATTATAATTTAGTTCAAATTCATATAATAAATATATTACTATTTTGAATTATTAGAAGTTTATTCTAGTTTAAAAAAAAAAAATTCATTTAAAACAATATTGATTAAAATAAATTTGAAATAATTTTTATAAAATGAAATTAAACTTTAATAGTTCTAGTTATATATATATAATTTTTCTATTTCTATATAATCTATTTATATTAATCTTATGGGTGGAGGGGTGTTGTGTAGCACAACATTATGCTATGCAACGGAATATATAAATAAACCTTTATCTTTCTAATTAACCTGAAATTATAAATACATTTAAATACATTTTTAGTACATAAGTTATTAATGTACTAATTAGATATTTAAGCAGAATTTTAATTGAAAAACATTCAGAATTGATCTGATGATCAAATAATAAACATCTAAAAAATAAATATTTTATTTAATTTTGTAAATAATTAAAGTGTTTTAAAATAAAAGAAACAAAGAAGTTTTTTTATAATAAATGTTATTATTCGTTTTGTGAAATTATGGTTCTTTTGTGTTTTGTGAACGACGACCACCCACAACAAAGTATTGTTTCTAATAACAGGTAACGTTATAGAATTTTTCAAAATGATGGGGTCAAAGTGAAGGTTTAATCTCGACATTTTTCAACATCGTACGTGGAAGCTAGTTACTAACACGTAATAAAAATTTTTTAGAAATAGATTATTAATTTTAAAATGATTGTAGGAGTACGATATTTAAAAATTTATATAATTGATAAAAAAAAGTAGAAATGGCGGCTTCAAAATGGCTCCAACTCATCAAATTTGCAATTTTGCTAACAAAAGAAGCTTATTTTTTACCCTTCTACGGCTTGAAAACTATCTTTTAGGTTTTTAAATAGTTGTAACATCAATTTATCAAAGAATTTCAATATTTATTTAAAATGGCCGTACATACATATATATATATACGTATATATACATACATATACATATATATATATATATATATATATATATATATATATATATATATATATATATATATATATATATATATATATATATATATATATATATATATATATACATATATATATATATATATATATATATATATATATATATATATATATATATATATATATATATATATATATATATATATATATATATATATATAATGCCTCAGACATATGTTTTACCCCGTTTTACCCCGTTTTACTCGTCAATCGGTTTGTGCGGGCGGTCGAACTGTCGAGATTACTCACTGTCATAGTAATAGAATAGAGATTTCTTTGTGCGTACATCGTACACATGGAATGCTTTGCTCGAATCAATAGTCTCGAGTGCCTTCAATCCACCTAGGTCTTAAAAGGTATCTATGTGTTGTTGTGACACATTTTGTAATTCCTACTGCACAACACTTCTTATTAAAAAAAAAAACAGTATTTTATTGGGGCAGTAAGCGATGATTTGGAAGACTGTGTTAATGAATGATTTAATTACAAAGGAGTATTATATGTATGATTATCATGCTGGTTCATCTTTTGATTTTGTTCATCTTTGGAGTGATTAACATTGTGTATTGCATTTTACGAAGCGTCTATGGATGACGTTTTGGAAGAAGACAGCTAATTACTGTAAGCTTTATTTGATTTATATAATTTTTGTTAATTTATTTTTGTTCTGTAAACTTATTTCCAAAAAGGTATTCATATATAGTTTTTCAACTTTTTTCTGTGATAATTTGTTTCATTCTCTCAAAACTAATGGCACCTGCAACGAAAAACAAAATTAAATAAGAAAATTAAAAAAAAATTGCTATAATTGTATCAATATAATGTCACACTCACTTAAAATTCCATGAGGCTGGAGAGTTGTTTTTTGTTTGCATAGCAATTTTCAAAAATTAAGATAATAAACTTTCAAGGATGTGGCGCAGGTAATGTATACATTTCGATAATATATCCAAACTTATTTATTAAAACATTTAAATAATTAGCAATCTACTTTAAGAACAACAACCTTTCAAATTACTTCGACTTGATGGCATTAAACAAAATGTTACTTTGTTTTAAAAGATCTTTAGCTCTTTAAGAATTGTTAAAATATATTTTTAAAGTACTAAGCAATATCTTTTTATGATTGATCCAAAGTTTTGGGTCAATGTGTACACATAGGTGCCGAGTAGAGCATGGTCGATTAATCGATTAGGACCAAATATCGATTAACGATTAATATGAAAATTTTAACAACGATTAATTGATTAATCGATTTAATGAAATTTTCTCTAATTCTAATATTTTTATTAATTTTTTTAAACAAATACGCTCAGTATATCTTATTTAAACTTTTACAATGACATAAGAAACACACAAAAAATTAAAATAAATTTATAATCAAGAGATAGAAAATAACACTCAGATCATTCTATATATAAATAATAAAGAAAGTTTTCCTTCCATCTGCTTTCCAATTGCATCCCCATCTTTCATTAATAGGATCTGTATTTCTCTCTCTGTCAGTGGAATTTTTCGTTCTTACAAAATTAGGTGTTCAAATATACTGTACTAATTAAAAATGTTAAGGAATATACAAATTGTATCCTGCAGAATGGAAAGTAATGGAGCTAGCTCACTATACTTCAAACTATAGTGTTGGTTGGATTTGTAATAAAAATATTTCTTAAGGTAAAGTAAAGATTTTTGCATTGTGAACAAACTCTTCTTATTAATGTACTTTGTGTTATACCCATAAAAACTAAAAAAGTAGTTCGTAACAGCAAGAGAGTACAAAATTAGACAATAAACCGTTTAACAATTTGGTACAAAATTCATTTGTCAAATAAATTTGTAAATTTTAAACTTTTTCGTAATTTTAGATTAATCGATTAAAAACTTTTTTGTTCGATTAATCGAACAATTTGCAAAATGATCAATTAATCGAACAATCGATTAATCTAACCATGCCCTAGTGCCGAGTAAATCAATTGTGAAGGTCCGACGAAACCCTACCGAAGCTTCCTCGTTTTAGTTTTTCAAAGTACGTAGCTCTGAAATATATGCTTTCACTGAATAAAACTATTTAAGGTTTTCAATGTTTAATACGTATGTATCGTGCCACACTGTACAAATTTACAAATTTGAAAGGCAATAACAAGATAACATTATTTTCGTTAATATTTATCTCGAAAACCTATCCTTGAAAATTTTTTTTCTTCTAACAAACTGAAGAAAAAAGTTATTAAAATTAAGAATTAAAAAATATGAAAATTTATTTGGAAAGAAAAACAGTAGTAAAAAAACGATTCCAACGTTAATTTTAGCAGATGTTGTAAATTTTATTTTTCTTCCACTTTTTTCTTAATTTATTTATTTTACCTGCTTACAAAAAATATAAGTAATTAATTAAAAATATAAGCGAAAATAGGGTTAAGTTAGATCTTGATGTAGAAGTAAATTGTTTTTTTATTGCTTTTTTATAGGTAGAAACCGATTGCGTTGGTATATTATTTAAAACAGCTCTAAAATGAAAGTTAAATATATTATTATTACTTTTTACCACTTTTATATAATATTGCCCAAACGACAGTTGAAGTAAACCATTTTTTTCAATAAAAAGCGATTCTTGTTTTTATTTTTATTTTTGTGCCTCTCTATGGACCGTTTACCATCAATCAACGTTATAGTCCAGTCATTTTAGCATAAAAAAGGGGTCAACCTCGGAATGAGAGAAAATAAGCTGAATTGTCGTATATGCCTTCATTTTGGCGTTCTAAACGTTGTATCAAAAGTTTCATAAAATCTCTTGTCTGCATCGTAAGTTATTCAAGGTCAGAGGTAACAAAAAAACAGTTTTTCACGATTATCTCCGTTTCTATTGCTCCAATGATCTTAACATCCAGTACCAAAATTGTAGAACATAAAATTTGTGACAAATTTTAATTGAAACATTTTTTTATGTGCTCAACCGTTTTTGCGATTGAAGACTGTGAGCGCGCAGCGTCAAGCCAAATGTACTGTAATGCAAGGTAAACTGTGAATATCTGTGTATGTTACCTTAAATTTTGAATAATTTGTATTATTTATCAGTTAATACATTGTATTCAATAAGATTTTGCTTATTTTTTATATATTCATTAAATAATGCCTACCTACTTTGTTTACTTAAAAACTAATCAAATGAAATCATTATTGTATATCTTAATTTATTGAAAGTCAATTTTAAGAAGAACAGTGATTCTTAAATAGCAGATCGCTACTCGCACTCGTACTGTAAACTGAACTCTTGTTTGGAAAACACATTCGCACTAGTATTAAATGCGCACATTTTATTAAATATTTATTTAATTGTTGATTATATAATTTTTTTTTAACAAATTTATAAACAAATTTAAGATATTTAAATATGAAGTAAGGCTTGTTTTTATTTCAATACCTTCGAACATCTTCACGCCATCTTCGTTGTAAAATTTGTATTCAAAATCTTACTTATAGGTAGATTCCAGTACGAATAAGTTCGATTTAAATCTGATTTCATAAAATCGATCAACTTTCCAAATGCTATTTTGTTGCAAATCACTATGAGGGAGAGAATGAACACCATTCAGGAAGGTCTGGAAACAACAATTCAGTGCAACGAAGATTATGACGATGAAACAGTAACTCTCAAACGTCCAGAATAATGTTTCTTCTAGAGAAATATTTTTCAAGAATTCTCGAGAAATTTAACAAAAATCTGAAATATGTCTCGAGAATATAGGTAGATAAGGTTAAAACCAGGGTTGTGCCGTAGACAAAATAGATTACTTTACATGTATAGATTACGCATAGATTACGCGTAAATTACGCGAGATATTTTCGTGTAATCTATAACGTAAACTATAATGTAATCTATTTAATGGATATGTGAATTCTAAAATTTTTTAGCAATAAATTAACTTTTTTCAAGATCTCAAGATTTTGTTTTTGACAATATTATTGATCATGTCTTTTAAGAAAAAATTTTCAGTAGGGATAATACAATATTTCCACATATTTCTTTATAAATCAAAATTAATAGATTACGCCAAATTTACATAGATGACATAGATTACATTACATAGATTACATGTAATGTAATCTATTTTAGATTACGCGTACAACCCTGGTTAAAACTAAACATAAGACCAATTTAAAATAAAAATTAGCGTTATAAATTCAACTTACGTTAATATTTTGTTAAATTTTGTTAAATTTGAGTAATAGAAACGGAGATAATCGCGAAAAACTGTTTTTTGTTACCTTTGACCTTAAATAACTTACGACACAGACACTAGATTTTATGAGACTTTTGATACAACGTTTATGAAGGCATATACGAAAATTCAGCTTATTATCTCTCATTCCGAGGTTGCTCGCTAAAATGACTGGACTATTGCTCTATATTAACTAATTTTAATTATAGAATTAAAATAGGTCAAGTGTTACTGTTTTTTTTTTAAATCTAATGTGTTATGTTAGTATAATAGAAATTACAATATGGGTCATAAGAACGCATAGAAACCTTTTAAGACCTAGGTTCAACAATAATATACATTCTAAGGTGTTGATGGACGCAAACACATTTTTTAAAGAAATAGATAGCTAAATAATTTGTATCTGTATCATTTTATTTTTTGCATCAGTATCAGTATACGCTGACTTTTCAGTAGTAAAAATATGGAGGGGCTGAAATTTCAAGACTTTCAAAGACTTTCAAAAATCTTTCTTTTGACACACTTGACAACATTTTTGTGCCAAACTTATAATGCAAAAATCTAGTTTTTGACCTCACATACCAATCCCTACCATCGAAATTTCTAAAAATTCATTGTTCCTACTCGAAATCACTTAAAATGAACGTTTTTTAAGCCAAAAATATGAAAATTTGCTATTTTTGACGCACATAATGATTTTTTCGACACACTTCCGGTACAGTTATCAAACACAGCGTCCTTTCGGACCTGTCCCTTGAATATACCTATTTTTAGGAAAAAAAATTTTGAAATCCCTCCAACGGTTTTCTAGATTTCGTAGGTAATGACGGCCGGCCGGCTGGCCGGCAGCCAGACATACATTTTTTGTTTGTTTTTTTAGAATCAGTAGGTTCTAAAACGTCGAGAACTGCCAAAAAAGTAGGGGTAGGAATTTCATTTTTGGCTCATGAATGTAATACCTTAGTCTTTCTGACCGAAGTAATATCTTGAGTTTGCGCTGGGCTTAGGCGTAGAGGTATTTTCTGCCAAACGTCTGTTTACCTGGTATTTGAACTCGAGTTTTTCTCTTTATTTCATTTATCTCATATTGTTAATTATTAATTTAAAATTATTTAAATGCAAAACAAATATTTGTTTGTACATATATCAAACTTATAACGTGTAGTATTTGTGAATTGTGTTAGTGTTGACTTGACTGTTACAAATTTTGTTGCATAAATTTCATCTTAAATTCGAAGTAACTAAACGGTGTCATCCTACATCATTGCTTTAACATTCAAATTAATAAATAAATTTGTAACAAATCGTTTAACAGATGTAACGCCACACAAAATTTTTCAAGCATTAACAAACAAAAAATTATTCATTAAAAAATTCATTCATTCTGCTGAAATAATTATTTTCTTTTCTTTTTATAAAAGAACAACTTTTATTAACACATTTCATTTTGTTTACACATTGTCTTTTGAATATCAAGGATTAGGCATGACACAAAATACTCACTTTATCTGAATAATTTTGAATATTCATTAATAATTCACATTGTAACACAATCTCTAGTGTGTGTCGGGAAACGAATTTTTAATTTTGTATCCATGTACTATATTAAATATATACAAGATGAAGAAAAAGAAACAAATTCTAATATATGTTAAATAATAGTACATTATGATGATAAGACGGAAAGCTAAAGATTTTGGACGTATGTGGAGTTTCACAATACGTCCAAAATACCTTACGTCCGTACATCATATACTATTTTTTATTCGCCGCAAGCAAAATATTTGAAAAAAATTGTTTATTCTAAATTAAAATTATAAAATATGGTCTGGGTTAAGGATTTTGATATAGTTTTCGGCAAACAACTTTTATGAGGACATGGTTTTTAGTTTTGGGCAGCGATGAATATCAAACATAACTCTTGGTTAAAGTAAAAGTATTTTTTATCTCTGTTTAGAAATTTATTACAAAACAAACACGAAACATCAATACGTTGCCGGAAAATTATAACAGATTATAAATTAACATAATTTAGTAATAAGATGATACACTCAGCAAACTACTCAAAAATCTCTCCATTTAGCGTTTCGAGAAAATATTACAAAATCACAAATTCATATTTCTTTTAAAATTCCAAAAATATTGTAAAAATTAAATAAAATCAAACTTTTTCAAAATTCCAAAAATATTCCAAAAATTAGAATAAAATCAAATATTTAAACTTTTTCTAAATTCCAATACAATTTCAAAAATTCTTTAAAATTCAAACTTTCCCAAAATTCTAAAAATATTGCAAAAATTATTAAAAAACCAAAAATTCAAACTTTTTTCAAAATTCAATAAACTATGACAAAATCAAAAATTTAAAATTTTTCAAAATTTTAAAAATATTCCAAAAAGTCTTACAAAATCAAAAATTGAAACTTTTTTCAAAATTTTAAAAATATATATAAAATTCAAAAACTCTTTTTTTTTTCAAAATTCTAAAACTTTTGCAAAAATTATAACAAAATCAAAAATTGAAACTTTTATCAAAATTCCAAAAATATTCCGAAAATTAGAATAAAATCAAATATTTAAACTTTCTCTAAATTCCAATAATATTCCAAAAATTCTTAAAAATTCAAACTTTTTCCAAAATTCTAAAAATATTGCAAAAATTATTACAAAATCAAATATTGAAATTTTTTTCAAAATTCCAGAAATTATAAAAAAATCAAAAATTTAAAAAATTTTCAAATTTCTAAAAATATTCCAAAAATTCTTACAAAATCAAAAAATAAAACTTTTTCCGAAATTCTGAAAATATTGCCAAAGTTATAACAAAATCAAAAATGCAAACTTTCTTCAAAACTCCAAAAATATTTCAAAAACTATAACAAATTCAAAAATTTCCATGTCCAATTTTTTTTTTCAATTACATTTACGTTATAAAAACAGCTACATTTTTTTCCCAAAAAATTGGCTAAAAATAAAATCATTTTTTGACACACTTGACATTATTCTTTTTACAAACTTATAATAATTCTCTATAATAATAATAAAATTTCATTTCAAACAAATAATTAGTTTTATTTTTTTCCAAAAAATTGGGTTAAAAAATTAATAAAAATCTTTGTTTTGACACACTTGACAACATTTTTTGACAAACTTATAATGCCATAATTCTCAATAATAATAATAAAATTTCATTTCAAACAAATAATTAGTTTTATTTCTTTCCAAAAAATTGGGTAAAACAGTAAATAAAAATCTTTCTTTTGACACACTTTACAACATTTTTTGACAAACTTATAATGCCATAATTCTCAATAATAATAGTAAAATTTCATTTCAAACAAATAATTAGTTTTATTTTTTTTCAAAAAAATTGGGTAAAAAAATAAATAAAAATCTTTCTTTTGACACACTTGACAACATTTTTTTGACAAACTTATAATGCCATAATTCTCAATAGTAATAATAAAATTTCATTTCAAACATACAATTAATTTTATTTTTTTCCAAAAAATTGGGTAAAAATTTTAAGGAAAAATCATTCTTTTGACACACTTGACAACATTTTATGGACAAACTTATAATGCAATATTCTAGTTTTTGGTCTCACATACCAATCCCTACCATCAAGATTTCTCCAAATTTAATGTTCCTACTCGTAATCACTTAAAATGAACGTTTTTTAGCCAAAAATATGAAAATTTGCTATTTTTGACACACATAATGATTTTTTCGACACACTTTCGGTACAGTTATCGAACACAGCGTCCTTTTGGACCTGTTCCTTTAGTATACCTATTTTTAGAAAAAAAAATTTGAAATCCCTCCAGCGGTTTTCCCTGCAGCATAGGTAATGACGGCCAGACGGCAGACATTCATTTTTTTTTGCTTTTTTAGAATCAGTAGGTCCTTAAACGTCGAGAAATGCCAAAAAAGAGGGGGTAAGAATTTCACTTTTGGCTCAGGAATGTAATAATTAGGTCTTTCAGACCGGAGTAATCTGCATAAATTTTAAGATAAAAATATGTGGAACAAGCTACCTTTGACAAAATATTTGTTAATTTTTTCCAAATTATTATATAACTATGACAACAAATGATAACAAGTATTTTAATTGGATTATGAAATTTTGAATTAAAGGGTTTCTTTGATAAAAATTTCTATTTTTATAGAATTTAAACAAATACAAATGTTTTTTACTTTTTTGGACGTAGGTAGCTATGACAACAAAATATATGGTTAAAAAGTGGCACCTCAAGGCCGCAAACCACAGTAATAAAGCAACACTTTAATACATAGACGAATAAAAATTAATTTTATACGAAGAAAAGTAAGTGTATATCTTTGACAATTCAACTCACTAAATAAAGTTGCGATAAGGTCCAATAAAAACGTTTCATTTACTATTTTTTAACAAATCAAAACGAATTATATCGATTATTTTTCTCTGGTGGGAAGGAACAGCGAATTATAGTAAATTTTTTCGGCCTACTTAATATATTGATTTAAAACTAGAGATATTGAGACAATTTGTTTTTCTTAATGCGATAATTTTTTTTATTTATAATTTTGTTTAAAAGATAATTATTAGTTTTTAAATAAATTTTTTTTTACAAATTATTCAATAATACAAAATTATGTAAAAATGCAATTTGCAAATAATAAAAATGTCTGTTTTCATTTATAAATGATTGCATGTTTATGTTTATTTGTCAAAAATAAATTACAAATTTATAACATTTATGCGCCTACTAAGATGAAATAGTATTTAATTTTGTAAAATGATAAGAAAAAATGACAACGAAGGATTATGTTGTATGAAATAATGTTACTATTTCTGTTCGTTAAATTGTCTGCTAAATACAACTCGTCACCAAATTATTAGTCGATTATTTTTTAACATTACCACTCATGCCATTTGAGGTTAAAAAATAATAACCTTAAATGACATTCGTAATAATGATTATGAAAAATGATCGACTATTATTTGACGACTCGTGATATTATATATGGGTATTTTTACAACATAAGGCGAAATAAATATAAAATATTTACATTTTACATATTATGCATTTGTCTGAATTTTTCGTCAATCTGACCATCCGATTTTGTAAGTTTTTATAACATTAATCGATTAGCTTCAAACGGATAAAGGGGAGAATTTAAGAAAAACACATAACCATTTATTTATTGTAAAACATTCATTTCAAACATTCAACATTCTAAATAAATTATTCTCTTTTGGTATTTATTGTTGCACAGTTAAAAAATACTAAAGGTAATTAAATAAATATGATTAAAAAAATAATAAATAAAAACTTCTTTACTTACTTCAAAATAAATACAAAATAAAAGAATAAATTTGGTCACTACAACCTTCTTTGTGTCAAACAAATCTCTCTTGTCACCTTAACTCAGCAATGTGAAAAACAAGTAACTTTATTTTTAAATATATGCTTTTATTGTATGCTTACACAAAAGCAAAATGATATTATGATAAAATTACACGTTTGATATTATTACACGTTTGTTGATATTATGTAAGTTGATATTACGTAAGAAAACAATATCTACCCGGGTAGATACTTTTTTTCCTTTGGTCTTATATGAAAATTTTTACTGGTCAATGTAAAATACAAGTAACTTTATTTTTAAATATATGCTTTTATTGTATGCTTACACAAAAGTAAAATAAATACACAACTACGTTTGTTGATATTATGATATATGTAATATCTACCGGGGTCGATATTGCTCATTTCAGCTCACGCGAAGGTTAAAACAAAATATAAACTTAAATTAACAGAGAGTACTTTAATTGACTTCTCGGATCATTTCTTGCAGACTGACTCACTTTGTTCCTTTTACAAATTATTATAGATAATATTTTATTTAGTAATTGACACAGTTTTTGTGTTTCAATTAAAATAATTGCCAAATTAAAATTATCACCAAATTGCAAAATCAGTACTTTAAATTTATAAGCAAAATTGTTGTATATATATATATGTATATATATATATATATATATATATATATATATATATATATATATATATATATATATATATATATATATATATATATATATATATATATATATATATATATATATATATATATATATATTTACTTTTTGTTTATTATAAATTGACATAATTTTATTTTTACAAATGATTTCCAATTGCTGTAATATTTAAATTAAAATAATTCAGGTTAAAAACTAATGCGGTTACTATGTTTGAAATTCAGTTTTTTTTATTAAAAATTTGGAAATAGTTATTTTATAATATAAATTTGTTGGTTGAAATTTGTTGCATATGATTAGTTAATTAGTGCACGGGCACAACAGGGATCTTGACCTTAGAAATCTCCTATTTTACACAAAAATATCAACTAAAAATCTATCGCACCAATGTGATTTGAACAAAATTTAACTAACAAATTAAAATATATTAAAAAAATTCAAAATTTATGACGATTACTTGCAATGTTTTGGATCTTCTAATACTTCTATTAACGTTCCACTGTATAATTCTTCCAGAGAAACAAATAAACTCATAGTAATTTTAGCTTCTCTCAGTGTATTATGATGTTGTTGCTCATTTCTAAAATGAAAACCAAAATCACCAAAGATACTAGCAAATGGGTCACAATTGCGTGTGTATTTTTATTTTGATGTAATTCTTCAACTAATTGTCGATATGCTTTTTTTATAAAATTTGAATTTTTTGATTTTATAACACCCGAAATTGAATAAAAATCACGACCCGATGTTGTTAATAACAAATCTTATATATTAATACGCTAACGAAAAATTTTCAGTGCTAACTGATATTAGTATAACTTAGATTTTAAAGATTTTTCACAAAAATCGGATCATAAATAAAAAAGTTATAGACGAATTAAATTTATTTTTGAATTTAAGCGAACTCCGCCATATAATATGAAATGGACTTGCCCAAGCCATATTTTTTTTCACAAAAACGCAAAACTTTGTTACTTTGTTATTAAGTACGACTGTTAAAAGTGTGAAACAAACGTAGATGGAATGAGATTTTAGTTTTTTTTTTAATCTGCTCTACACAATGAAGCTAATGTTGTGGTGAATGATGAAATCGAAATTCCCTTAGTAATTTTGAGAGATCCGTTCAAGTGTGCTTTGAATGTGATTCCAGGTAATTTTAATTCGTATGTTTGTGGTGCTTTGGATATAAGTTGTTCTTTTTTGTCATGCCAAACATTTTGCAAGAGAAGTTACTTCAAATACTAATGAAGAGCTTTCTTTGTGTTGCCATAAAGGCAAAGTCAATTTACATCCTCTTTCTGAAAATTCATTTTTCTCTAATATTTTGGAAGGATTGAATTCAAATGATAATGCTATAAAAACACCATATGCCAATGTTAAATTGAGAATGAATGGAGAGAATGCAGTGAATAATGATGATGCGATTGTGGGAGATGAAATTCAAGATTTTTTGAATGGACGGTATGTTGGTTCGACTGAAGCTGCTTGGCGCATATTTGAATTTCCAATGCATTTTCAATCTCATACAATTATTCGACTTGTTTGTCATTTGCCTAATAGACAAAATGTTTATATCAGGAATGGTAATGTGGCTGGTGCAGTCGCAAATGTATCGATAACAAAATTGTTAGCATTTTTCCATTCTACGTATGTATGAAGGTGTTGATTACCTTACTTTTGTTGCAGCATGTTAAGCTAGAGGTATTGCAACAAATGATAATGGATGGCGTGAATGTTTACTTCAAGCTTCAGAAATTTAATCACCAAAACAGTTACGTCAATTATTTGCATTTATCTGTGGTTTGAATGTTCCTCAAATGCTTTAGTTTTATGGATTGAATTTAGAAATAGTATGATTGAAGACTTTTTACGAAATTACGATGAAGATGTGTCAATTAATCGAGCCTTGATTGAAATTAATGAAACTAGGAGGGCCCGGCGTGCTTCGCTACGCTTATAAATAAAGTTTTTGCGTAGACATCTTGTTGACGTAGGAGCAATGATTTCAAAAAGTGGTAATGAGAAATGCTAGCATATTATTTTTAATTTTTCTTTTTAAATATATGAATGAAAAATAATCAGCATTATAGCTGATCAGCAGCCAAATTCTGTAACTGTGAAGCGGTAAAGTGATAAAAATTTCTTCGTTTCTTTTCATTAAAAAACTTATCACTTCACCGCTTCACAATTACAGAATTTGGCTGCAGTTCAGATATATGAAAAATTAGCCATCAAATAAGTTTTCAAGTAAGCTTATTTGATCTCTAACTTATTTGATCGCTAATTTTTCATATATCCGAACTGATCAGCTAGAGTGCTGATTATTTTTCATTCATATATTTAAAAAGAAAAATTAAAAATTATATGCTAGCATTTCTCAATTCTCATTACCATTTTTTGAAATCATTGCTCCTACGTCAACAAAATGTCTACGCAAAAACTTTATTTATAAGCGTAGCGAAGCACGCCAGGCCCTCCTAGTAGAAATAAATTTGAAAATAAAATTAACAAGGTAGCGGAATCCGATATTCGACGTTACGCCGACAGAATTAGGTTGGTGTATAGGAGACAAGCAGGGCAAAGACTGCTTAGTCAATGACGCTACATCACGGCGAATCGGTGCCTTTAAACCAATACGACCCAGACGTCTGTTTTCCATGTAAGGGGCGGCTGGAAGCGCGCATCTGTGTTGGATAAAGCGGCTCGCTATATAAACGTATAAAAAAGTTGTTTCTGGTAACTTTAAGATGCAGAACGGACCCATTCACGACAATTTGGGCTAGGGCTAAGGTTAACACCATAGCCCTGAAAAAAAAACTATTTTGTTAAATCTGAAAATCAGAGAAAGAATAACAGAACCGTACAAAACAACAGAATTTTACCTGGACGTGAAAAAGGACCAGACTACCGAATTGGAACGTGGAATGTGCGCAGTTTGAGCGCTCCTGATGTTCTTATAAGTCTATAAACAGAGACTGAGAGGTATAGGATAGATATCATAGCTCTGCAAGAAATTAGAGAGCAAACAATCGGAAAATAATATTTGGATAATCACTTTCTACACTGTAGTGGTCATCCTTCTCGAAGAGAATTTGGAACTGGTTTTTTTGTTGGGTGAACGCATACAAGAAGCCGTGCTGAAATTCATCCCGGTCAATGAGAGGATCTGCTACCTAAGGGTACGCGGTACAAACAACAATATTTCTATTATTGCCGTGCTTGCCCCTACTGAAGCTAAGACCGTCCACAAGAAGGATAATTTCTACATAGCACTGGAAGAGGTTATGAAACAAACACCATCACGCGACTTCATTGTGGTTCTTGGTGACTTTAATGGGAAGGTTGGAAGAGATATCTCTTATAAAAGTGTGCTGGGCCCCAACTGCCTGCATTTGAATTCGAATGATAATGGTGAGAGAATGACTGAGTTTGCATTATCAAATAATTTGAGAATCGCCAGTACTTTCTTTCCGCATCAATCGATTCATAAGCAGACTTGGGTTTCACCGAATGGAAACACTCGAAATCAAATTGATCACGTGCTAGTTACAGTACGTTTCTTTTCGAGTGTTCTGGATGTGCGATCCCTTGAAGGTGCATTCATTAGAAGTGATCACTTTCTTGTATGATCTAAAATAAGATTCCACTTTCCAAATCCAGGCATTCCAAAATTCAATCAATGGAAACGTTTTAACATCTCATCATTAAAGAATGCTGAAACAGAAGAGAAATATCCAAACCGTATTGCTGAAACGTTAAAGAAATCAGAAACCATTAATGGATACGTCGATAAGTCATGGTATTTACTCAGGGATGCTGTCTTAAGCGCTGCTAAGGGAATACTTGGACGACCACCAAATCACTCCCAGAGGCCATGGGTGGATCAATCATGTCTTGACGCTATTCAATACAAAAGAGATTGCTTTCTAAAATGTTTACAAAGAGGCAACACCAGGTTCACGAAGGAGAGCTATAAACAGGTAAGACAAGCCGTTACAAAGCTATGTAGACGAACGAAGACAGAATGGTGGAAGAGAAAGTGAGAGGAGATTGAAAGCTTCAATAAGGAACATCAATCGCGTAACTTCTTTCAGCAGGTTAAAACCTTAAAGAATGGACCTCAAACTAGATCGACAGTTATCCCAAATGAAGATTGGGAGCTTCAAGTAGACTTTAAAAATATTTTAGATACTTGGGCCGCTTATTTTGAAAAACTTTTCAACTTAAGTGACCAGCAACAAGTCAGACGACGAGCAAGGCTTATTCGTGCATCAAAGGTATATGTAGATAAACCCACCAAAGAGGAATTCGAAGCGGCGCTGTCAAAATTAAAATGCAATAAAGCACCTGGTATCGACGATATAACATCCGAAATGATTGTGGTGTGGTGTGGTGGTGAAACTCTATTCTTAAGATTGTTTGAAGTTGTTCAAATGATCTGGAGGACTGAAGCCATGCCACAGGACTGGAACTTAGCTATGCTGATACCAATCCATAAAGAAGGTAATCGCTTACATTGTGCAAACTCCAGGGAAATTGCTCTACTCTGCACAGAATATAAAATCTCTTCATACATTTTGCTAGCCAAAATCAATCCGTTTGCTGAACAACTGTTTGGAGAATATCAGTGTGGCTTCTGGCAAGGGCGAGGTACCACCGATGCACTTTTCTCGATAAGGATAATTTTGGAAAAGTGTCGAGAGTTCAAAATACCTGTGTACCAACTCTTCATTGATTTCAGGCAGGCTTATGACTCTCTCAAACGAGAGACTCTATGGTCTGCTCTGGTGTCAATGGGAATTCTAGGTTAACTGGTTTCACTATGCAAAATGATAGTACAGAACTCTTTAATGTTCTTTTAAGTTCTTTAATGTCAACTCCGAGTTAAGACAGTGTGATGCTATTTCTCCTATACTCCTTAATCTAGCCTTAGAATATGTGTGCCGTCAAATGTAACTACCTACCAACAACAATATCTTGTCAATAAACTCAGTTGTAATGGATAGTCTGGACTAATGTCAGAACGTAGTGTATTACAGTCGCAGTTTCCTTAGTTGTTGTTCCTTATATTAATCTGTACCACTTGTAATAGATTCTCATCCCTTCATCCTCAATAGTCATATTTCGAGTAGTTTCCTTAACCCATAGTTTCCTTATATATTTCTTAAAATCTAACTAAATCTGCAATAGCCGGACAAACGTATAGGAGAAGGAAAATTGCACTAATTACCCTGATTTATTTATTCATTAATATAACACAATATTGGTTAATTTGAATTAATTAATACTTTTCTTTAATCATCATCCGTATAACCACTAAAATTTAATCAGAATTTAATCTTGCAACGCACTAAAATTGACGCGCGTTATACTTCCATTCGATTGTTCTCGCCTTACTACTTGAGTTTAAACTCTTCTTTTTTTTCAAAACACAAACCGTAATGAAACAACGAAATTCTCAAAACCTCATAACAGCTACGTGTATTCTGTTTCCAATCGTCAACATACAACGAATTACTATTCTTGCTTTGCTAAACATTTGATTTGTCTTTGTATGAGTGTTTTGCTTTAAACAATCCTTCCGTTATTGAACTGAACTTCACTGTACTGATATTGCAGAATGTAGTTAATAAATGTCTAAACATCATATCATTGATCGAATCTGTATTTGATTCATTTTGAATTCAATTATACGTGTTATGGATGTGTCGGAAATATCTTGTGTCCAAACCTTACTTTCGTACAATATTATCAAATAGCAAACGGTTTTGTGAACTATAATAAGTTCCCAATAATTTGAAAATCTGATGTAAATTAATTATCTCCCATCTAAAACACTATATTCGAGTTATTGCGAGACTAAAAATTTGACTATATAATGAGCACTGTAAATTGTTTTCTCTCTTAGTTCTATTACATTTGTTTTTTGGTGTTTGGACGGCTGTCAGTCGTGCATGAGATTTTGTTGGAGGAGTGTTTTTCTTTTACTACGTCGGCAGTTCTCAACAATGGAATAAAATTCACCATGAAGATGACGATCGTGAGTGATTGTGATACATATTACTTTTGATGGACGTCTGGTCCTGCATTTCGCGAAATTGTGCCAATTTGGATAAAAATACCACGTCAAACTTTTGGGCATGGCTGACATTTTGGATAAGCGCGAAAAAGGATTAGTAAAGGTACCAAAAATTTTATAAAACTGTGAGAATTTATTAGGGACCTGCATAATTCGCTTAACGAATTAGCTTTCTGTTCTAAATACCTATTCCGTGTTCCGATAAATTGTGTCATCCTTGTTAGTAAATTATTGATCTTTAATCGAGTGAATATTTCAAATATATTAAATATAAATATCAAAAAAAATCATTATCTGTAACTATAAATTATACAAATGTACGGGACTGGCATGATCAATTTAAAATAATTATTACCGTGTTAGTTAAATTGTGTCGTCATTGTTCTTAAATTATTGAACTTTAGTCTAGCGAATATTTCTAATATATTAAATATAAATATCAAAACAAAAAAATCATTATCTGTAACTATAAATTATACAAATGTACGGGACTGGCATGATCAATTTAAAATAATTATTACCGTGTTAGTTAAATTGTGTCGTCATTGTTCTTAAATTATTGAACTTTAGTCTAGCGAATATTTCTAATATATTAAATATAAAAATCAAAAAAAATCATTATTTGTAACTATAAATTATACGAATGTACGGGACTGGCATGATCAATTTAAAATATTTATTACCGTGTTTAGTTAAATTGTGCCGTCACTGTTATTAAATTATTAAATTATTGAACATTAGTCTAGCGAATATTTCTAATTTATCAAATTTAAATACTAAATATAAAAAAAAAAATCATTATTTGTAACTATGAATGTACGGGACTGGACATGATCCATTTAAGATATTTATTACCGTGTTTAGTTAAATTGTGTCGTCCTTGTTATTAAATTATTGAACTTTAGGCTAGTGAATATTTCTAATTTATTAAATATAAATACAAAAAAAAAAACAAAAAAATCATTATCTGTAAATATAAAATATAAGAATGTACGAGACTGGCGTGATGAGTTGTAAATCATTATTACCGTGTTTATATAACTTTTGTCGTTCTTGTTATTAAATGATTAAACTGTAATTTAAAGAATAGTTCAAATATATCTTAAATAAAAATAGTTTATCCAACGAATTGGATTATAAAATTATTCACCGATTTTGATTGCAATTGGGTTCCATGAATTTGAATACAAATTTAGTCAACGCATTTGACTACAAATTTATTCAACGGTGTGGACTTTAAAATCATTCAACGCTTTTGGATGACAAACTGATTCCCGATTTTGAATACAAATTTAGTCAACGCTTTTGACTACAAATTTATTCAACTATTTGGATTACTAATTTTATCAACGCATTTGATTACAAATTGGTTCAACGTCATTGTTTATAAATTTAGTCAACGCTTTTGACTACAAATTTATTCAACTATTTGGATTACTAATTTTATCAACGCAATGGATTACAAATTGTTTCAACGTTATTGTTTATAAATTTAGTCAACGCTTTTGACTACAAATTTATTCAACTATTTCTACTAATTCTATCAACGCAATTGATTACAAATTGGTTTCAACGTTATTGTTTATAAAATTTAGTCAACGCTTTTGACTACAAATTTATTCAACTATTTGGATTACTAATTTTATCAACGCAATTGATTACAAATTGTTTCAACGTTATTGTTTATAAATTTAGTCAACGCTTTTGACTACAAATTTATTCAACTATTTGGATTACTAGTTTTATCAACGCATTTGATTACAAATTGGTTCAACGTTATTGTTTATAAATTTAGTCAACGCTTTTGACTGCAAATTTATTCAACTATTTGGATTACTAATTTTATCAACGCATTTGATTACAAATTGGTTCAACGTCATTGTTTATAAATTGAGTCAACGCTTTTGAAGGACAAACTGACTCACGATTTTAAATACAAGTTTATGCAACGCTGCTGATCACCAATTGATTCATCGTTTCTCCATAACGTTCGCGACATACAAAGTATTTTTTTGCGAGATTTCAAACCTGAACAACGTGCTGATGGAGGGCTGATGGAAGCAGAATAGGAGGACGGGGTTTAATCATGGGGTGAGTGAATTTATTGTATTACTTAGGTCATATGGATAAAGGGGTGTGAATGTGTGTGTGTGTGTGTGGGCGTATGTGAGTGAACGTGGGGGTTGGACGTGTTGATCGTGGGTCTTTCGCAACAGGAGTCGCCAGAGTCTTCGTTTTTCCACTTGTATTTCTTTCCATTTCTGCAAATTTTCGTGAATAGCGTACATGTCTGTATTTGTGCTGAAGTGGCAGGGTTACTTTATCGTTCCCATGGGCTGAAGCTAGTTTGGGGCTTGAAAATCAATCTCGCTAGGTACGCTTCCTGCTATGTTCTTCTCATTGGTTCGCCAATGAGAAAGCGCTTCATTACAAATTGGCGCCCAACGTGGGGCTTCTCTAAGGGTCCCTACAGCAATGTAGGACTCTGGAGGAGTCCCTCCATATTTTCAAAAAACTTGGAAAAATTTTTTTTAAATTTTCTTCTTCAAATTTAATTTTATTTTCCACAAGCAATAGCTAAAAGACTCTGGCGGCGTAGAAGCAATTCCCTGCTTCAAACGCGCAGGAGCAAAGGAAGTCTGAGATCCCTCAGACTTTTCTTTGATGGGGAGTTGCGTCCCTACGCCTCCAGCAATATTTCTCCTTTTGTTTTTTTTTGGCTAACGCAAGGGTGGGAATATTTCTTAGGAAGTATTTCCAATGGGCATTACAACCCCACGGACCCTAGTTACGGGCTGGGTTTCTGGCGATGTCACGAGGGCCGAAGGTGATTCAGGTGCCAGACCTAGACTGACGTGAATTGGTGTATACGCCAATTCTCGTCCGAGTCTGGTCACCTGGTCAGGCTTCGGGTTCTTGGTGTCCTCAGAGTCCAGTCCGAACTGATATTGTCTAATCGTTAGAGTCCCCTCCCGACAATATTGGTTTCCTATGGCCTGAGTGTTTCGGTTCCCCATGGATAATACTGAGGGACCTTTTCCAAAGTAGCCCGATCAGCTACTGAGGGAAGATGTCCGCTCAGCTTTTATGCCGTGGTTGACTGGATCCACTAAGGTCATAGCACCTCGCCCGTATGTGTTGGTGGTGTGGATCGCAGATGGCGGGTGTTGATGATCGAATGGTGGTCCAGAGGATTTATCTTCTGGCCATCCCGTCAGCACTTGTCAGCTGGGTGAAATCCCATCAGCACATACCCCATCTAATTCCTTTCCCACCCTACCTTTTCCCATCCTTTTACATCCCCTCTTCTTCCCTTTTCCTTTCTGATTTCCCATCCTTTAACGTAGGGAATTTTAAACTTTTTTTTGGTCCCCAAACAAACTAAAAAACAAAATAAAATCAACATAAATTAAGAAAGAACGGCGATCACCACTTCCAACCCCAAATGTGGTGGACTCCCCCCTTGATTGGTCCGTCCGTCCGTCGTCAGTAAATAAGTAAATAAATAAATATATTGAATAAATAAATAAATAAATATATTAAATAAATAAATAAATATTTATTAATAAATAAATGAATAAATATTTATTAGTAAATGAATAAAACTGCTGATAAAATCAGGTACTTATTGGTTTTTTTCTCTATCACAATTTTAGATACCAACACGATAAATTATACTTAATAAAATGACAAAAGGATAAAATATACATAAAGGCAAACCAAAGGACAAATCTTACATATACCATAATCCAGATAGAAGTCCACGGCAGAAGTATTAATTTGTAAATATTAATTTAAGTAGCTTAGAGATTTCCTTAAATTATATTCCTGCATGTTAGGTTAAATTTTTATATATAATTTTTTTCTTGTACAGGCAAGATTCAATTTTGTTAATTTTAAGTATTTTCTTGCCGAACCGGTAGGCTTGCCGCACTTCTATATATTTTTTTTTGTTTGTTCCTCAGTTTTGAGTATCGGGAACCGTCAGACCTGCCCGGAATTGGGTCTGTAAATTTTCTTTTGTGCTCATCTTCTGCCATAGTTGTAGTATACCTATTTTCTCTCACAGTACAATTTTTACCTTGTTTGGTCAAATCAAATACAAGCATCAGCCAAGATAGTTTTTTTTGTGTGTTACACACTCGGCTGTTGTCAGATTAACATTTTTTTTTAAAAGTAAAAAAAAAAAAAAAAAAAATTTATACTTGTGTCGAATTGGTCAGATCTCGCGCGGCTGTTCAAGGTTGGAATACTTACATCGTCTTAATAATAATTATATCGACATACCACTCTTTAAACGCTACTCTAATATCTTTGAACACAGTAGTATTTTCGTAATTGCCATCTTCTGCCATATTTGTAGTATACTTATTTTCTCTCAAATCTCACCGTTTAATTTTTTTTTGTTCTGTTCATATATCAGCACCTTGGAAAACAATTGTAAATAGTAATAAAATAATATCAAGATAATAATAAATCTTATTTAATATAATTGTCGAATTGCGAAAGATATCGCGCGGCTGTTTGAGGTTTGAATAACGAAATTTCCATACAACTCTCTAACTTCTGCTCTAATATATTTTAAGTACTAAAATATTGTAATAAAGTATATTTTTTTTCTGGTGGTAATTAGATTGTTTATTCGTTTTAAACATTTGCAATAAGTAACAATTAGCTAGTGTAACAATTTTCTCTCCATATACTTGTCTTTATTGGTCTAGTCCTGTGCGGCGGTTTGAGTTTTCATAATGTCTGCGGTTGATAAGATTGACGTTCTGGACAGGTCCAGCTCTTGTGCTGTTTGTCAACACGAAATAGTGCCGGCCGACGTAAAACTTCTCACTCGGTGTAACCATCTCTTTCATGACATCTGCCTCAACGACTGGTTGTTGCAGAATCGCACCTGCCCAATTTGTCGAGCCGCTTGTGAGCGTGCAGAATTACAGAGGTTGCCTCGAGGGATAGATAAAAATAATTATACAATAGTGCCACCCCCACCGCGACCTGTGACTCGATCTGTTACCGCAGGTTGGCAACGTCGTTCCAGTACCGGAAATCAACCCTCGTCTACGCCTTTGGCAAACCGTCTTCCACCATCTCGACTCGCCGATGAAGTGCGAGTGAATATAGCTCAACGATCTCCCATATATGGTGCCGCTGCAGCGGAAGATCAAGGTTTTCAGGAAGCAGTAAATGCTCACATCGATCAGGAAATTTCGAGAATTAATCACTCAATGTTGGAATCACGTGCTCCGGCACCTGAAGTGTTACTACCCCTAGCGCATAATGTAATCTCGCCCACCACCCCGAGACATCAATCGGTTCATTCCGGAAATTATACACCAGTAAATGCGTTTGTGCGGAATAACGTACCGGTACCACCAATGTTTGCTGAACCTCATCCTGCTCTTGCTCCAGCTAGATTACGAACACATCTCGATCAGCACTCTACCACAGTTAGAAATTGGAACGTAACGTTCTCCGGCAGACCCGATGGTCTGGATGTTGAAGCGTTCATCTTCAGAATAGAGCGGCTGACAGAGATGTGTTTAAATAACGATTTTACTATTGTCACCCGTTGTCTGTACCTGTTATTCACAGATCGAGCAGCTGATTGGTTCTGGAGATATTTTCGCCAGAACCGACAGCTTATTTGGACTGACTTATGTCATGCTCTTCGAATAGAATTTCAGGACAGACAGACGGACGAAGAGGTGAAGGAGCGGATGAGGGCCAGGAAACAGCGGCCCACCGAATTGTTTGATGAATTCTTACAATCAATTTATCGACTAGGCGATAAACTACGAGAACCGATGCCGGATGTGGAGTTGTTCTCCTTGATTCGCAACAACCTACGATTGGAAATTAGAAGGGAGCTACTTTATGTCACCATCTATGGACTGGAACATCTGCGCCAGCTCTGTCGTGACCGCGAAAAATTATGGGCCGAGTCAATAACCAGACCGCGCGATTATAATATTAGACCATCTAGACCGGTGTCTGAGGTGGATTTAGAACGTGAATTTTCACAAATACAAATTAGCGAATTGCCAACTGAATCGTTACCAATTACATCCAACGAACTTGCGGCAATACAGCCTGCCCCTAATATGAGACGAATAACCAGTTCAACTATTTGTTGGAACTGCAAACGACCTGGTCATCGGTGGCACGATTGTCGTGAATCACAGCGATTGTTTTGTTGGGGATGTGGGAAGGACGATGTGTTATGTCCTAATTGTGAAAATTGTCAGGGAAACCGAAGGGGGGGCCAGAATCCCAACACCTTTTCTCGCTCCCAGGACCAGTCTTAGATTCATCTGAGACCACATTTAATTTGCCTCCTGATCCTTCGGATATTTCATCTACCAATCCCAATAACTTACTAGTACATGATGCACTGTTGAACCGAGCTTCCACATCCACTTTTGTAGAACACCCGTTGAATACTACTTCTGGTACAATGGTACCCACTCATGATCCTAATGTGAACTTATGGAAACGTACACTCGATCATACTGAACCACCTTCATTATGGACCAAAATCAAATCGTTCCAACAACGATTGAACGAATACCTGAAAATACGCCCAAACATATTTGTCGATTCATTATCATCTTTGAAACTTCCATCGCGCTCTGCGCTCCGTTCTCGTATTTATTGGCAACAACGACATTTGTTTAAATCCAAAACCATTTCCTCCATTGTGAAATTGGCCAACGATGTGAGATCTTATGCCACGGTTTCCATATTGGGTAAACAACATACTGGACTGTTGGATAGTGGAGCGTCCTTGACTGTAATTGGTGGTGATTTTGCTAAGGAAATCGTGCAAACCCCAGACCTTCTGACTTATTCATCTGCGGTAGTCCGTACTGCAGATGGCCAAAGGCAGAAGATCTTGGGTTTGATAAGAACCAAGATTTCATTTATGAACCAAGTCAGAACCTTGGATGTCTACATTATCCCGTCTTTGACACAGAATCTATACTTGGGTATTGATTTCTTTAACGCGTTTGGCTTATTTAACCCTTTGTTTAATTTACCTACATTACCGACTACGGAGTCAGTGCTGTCCGAGTTGTCGATGGACGATCAAGCCCGTCTACAAAACACTATTCAGCTTCTGCCATCATTTTCAAAAATGGGTCTGGGTCGAACACATTTGTTGGAACACGTTATTGATGTGGGGACTGCAGCTCCCATCAAGCAACGACACTATCCGATATCGCCCGCCATTAAGAAACTGATGGGAGAAGAACTGGATAGGATGTTGTCTCTGGGTATTATAGAGGTTTCAAACAGCCCATGGTCAAGTCCTGTGGTCTTAATTCGCAAACCCGGGAAGAATCGTCTTTGTTTGGATAGCCGAAAGGTCAATACCGTCACTAAAAAGGATGCTTACCCCCTTCCACAGATAGATGGAATCTTGAGTCGTCTGCCACAGAGTAATTTCATTTCCAGTTTGGATCTGAAAGACGCTTTCTGGCAGATACCTCTGGAAAAACACTCCCGAGAGAAAACTGCTTTTACGGTCCCAGGGCGGCCATTGTACCAGTTCGTAAGAATGCCTTTCGGACTGTGCAATGCGCCGCAAACGATGACTAAATTGATGGACCAAGTAATTCCTCCTCATCTCAAGTCGTGCGTCTTCGTATACTTGGATGATCTTCTAATAGTTACAGATACCTTTGAGGCCCATCTGAAACTGTTAGAAGATATCTCCCAGTGTCTTAGACGTGCGAACTTGACGATAAACGTGGAAAAAAGTAAGTTTCTCTTGCCGGATGTAAAATATTTGGGATATGTTGTGGGAGGTGGTACGTTGAAAATTGATCCTGATAAAACTCTAGCTATTTCTGAATTTCCTACACCGCGTACGTCCAAACAGATTCGACGTTTCCTGGGTATGGCGGGTTATTATCGCCGTTTTATATCTGATTTCTCTGCTATGTCCTCTCCGATATCAGATTTGTTGAAGAAAAATTCTAATAAATTCGTATGGACACCAGAAGCTGAAATAGCATTTATAAATCTCAAAAATGCTCTCATATCAGCACCAGTCCTCATAAACCCCGACTATACTAAACCTTTTACTCTCCAGTGCGACGCTAGTAATGACGGTATAGGCTGTGTATTACTTCAGTGTGACATGGACGGTATGGAACATCCCATAGCGTACATGTCCAAGAAACTAAATTCTGCGCAACGCAATTACTCCACTAGTGAGAAAGAGTGTCTAGCCGCCGTACTGGGAGTAAAGAAATTTAGAGCGTATGTATGTCGAGGGCCAGGCCTTTAAGATCATAACTGACCATGCTTCATTAAAATGGTTAATGCAACAAAAAGACCTTTCTGGTCGATTGGCTCGTTGGAGCTTGAAATTGCAGGGTTATGTCTTTGATATTGAGTACCGAAAAGGAAATTTAAACATAGTTCCAGACACTCTATCAAGACGGGACTCTGTTGACGTCATTTCTGAATTATGTCCAGTGCCTGAATTAGATCTTAATTCCCCTTTCTTCAACACTTCTCGATATTTGGAGTTGGTAAATCTGGTTACCGAAGCAGACGGTACATTGCCTGATCTGAAAGTAATTTCTGGTCGGGTTTATAAACGATTGGCTTGTCTAGATCTTGATATTCCTTCAGAGGGTGAGGTTTGGAAATTGTGGTTACCTGAGGAATACACTGACGAGTGTATTGCAAGGGCCCACAATCCTCCTACCTCATCTCATGGAGGTTTAGCAAAAACCCTGTTTAATATTCGTAAATTTTACTATTGGCCTCGTATGTACACCCAGGTTAAATCTTACATAGGAAATTGTAAGACCTGTAAAGAAATCAAAGCGACTAATGTTCCACTTCGTGCTCCTATGGTGTCCCAGATGAAAACAGAACGAATTGGACAGCGATTATATATCGATATTCTTGGCCCTTATCCTCGTTCAAAGGCCGGGAATATCGCTATTCTGGTAGTATTAGATCATGTCACTAAATACCCATTTTTATTTCCTTTACGGAAATTAACTGCTGAACCAATTTGTCATCTATTGGCTACCAATGTCTTTCATGTATTTGGTTGTCCCGAAGCTATTGTGTCCGATAATGGGACCCAATTCAAATCAAAACAGTTTGCAGATTTCTTGGCGAAGCACGGAGTGAAACATACATTACTAGCTTTATATTCACCTCAAGCTAACGCTTCTGAACGGGTAAATAGGAGTGTTTTATCTGGTATTCGAGCCTACCTAAAGGAGGAGCATTCTAAATGGGATCTGCACTTGAGCGAGATCGCTTGTGCACTACGTTGTTCCCTGCATCAAACACTTAAATGTTCCCCATATTACGCAATGTTTGGAATACCTATGGTGACTCATGGTTCGTCATATGAACTGCTGAGACGACTGAATAGTCTTCATGATCCAGGTGAAACGATGCTGCGACCTGATTATCTTAATAAGATTCGAATTCGAATTCTTGATTTAACTGCCGAAGCATTTGTCAAAAGTGCTGAAAGATACAATTTACGAGCCCGGTTAACTTTGTTTAAACCAGGTGATACAGTGTTCCGAAGGAACTTTATTTTGAGTGACGCCGGTAAGAAATTATCGGCTAAACTTGCACAGAAGTTTATTGAAGCCAGAGTAATAAGGTTGGTAGGTAGCGCTGCTTACGAACTGGAGGACCTGAGTAGGTAAGCTATGCGGGTTCCAGCGCAAAATCGTGTGTTATTTCTTATGAAGGTCTCAAATTGTCAATTTTGATCCAAGGTCAGATCTCAGCACAAAAGAGTGTGTGTGTTATTTCTTGTATGAAGATCTCAAATTGTAAATTTTGACTCCAGATGATGTCATGAGAAAATGTGTGAAAGAAAATAGAAGATAAGTGTCAAATTATCTATTTATTAATGTGTGACGTCATAAAAAAGTTTGTGAATGAAATTGGAGAGGGAGGAAGGGAAAGTAATTGCTGTCCCAAGCCGGTTGCTAAAGGCATTGGAAGGTCGTCAGGGTAAACTAGGTTAGTATTTGACCTAGTTCTGGTTATCTGTATTGGTAATTTCCTGAATTGGAATGTGGGTTATTGGTTTATTGTTGTTTGTTGTTGTTATTCTGTGTCCCAAGCCGGTTACTAAAGGCCTTGGAAGGTCATCAGGTAAACTAGGTTAGTATTTGACCTAGTTCTGGTTTTCTGTATTGGTAATTTCTCGATTTAAAGTGTAGGTTAGTGGTTTATTGTTGTTTGGTGTTATTGAGTTTTTTCCTGAATATGAATTCAATTTCTAAAATAAAACAATAAAATAATGGTAAAAATGACGAATAAAATAATTTGTCATGTGTTTTATTATTTTTCTTTTTACATTTTTTTATCTAACCATATAATATTCATGATGAAATATGAAATAAAATAATATATAGATTGTTAGTGTTGTATTACTGTGTTTGCCTTTTTGTATGCTAATGAGATTTTTTTGCTAGTTTTGTGTGATCTCACACGATGGAGGAAAAATAGTATACGTTTGGCAACATTCATGACGTCATGGAAAGAAGATAATGATAATAATTAATTAGATGTCTGACGTCATCAAAAAGTTTTAAAAGAGAATGCGACAATTATTACTTACACTCCAATGTTGTATTACTTCAGACATGCATGACATCAGCAGACAATCCGAATACTACGATATAGGTAATTATACAATATTTGTGATGAAATATCGTAGAGTGTAGAATGTAGATACACCGATTTTATTGTTTGTAAGTTTTTTATTTGTAATTATTGGATAAAGAAAATCTGAATACTACGATGTCTAATTATTTACGACATCATATATCAAGATAAGATTTAAGAAAATTAGTATAAAAGATATTACAAGACAAGATGAAACATGTTAATACAAATATTTTAATAAAGAAATTCTACTGATATTAGGAATTTGAAATTCAGAATGATGAATGTGTTTTTCTGATTTCGATTATATAAAATCAAGAATATAACATTGAAATAAAAGTAGGTTTTGTAGTTTTTACTGTTTCATGCATGTTTGACTTGTGTTCTATATTTATTAATGTGTGACGTCATAAAAATTGAGTAAAAGAAAACCAGAATACCAGATAATCAGAATACTACAATGTATGAGTTTAGTTATTTATCTAACCATATAATATTCATGATGAAATATGAAATATAATAATATATAGATTGTGATTGTTGTATTACTGTGTTTGCCTTTTTGTATGCTAATGAGATTTTTTTGCTAATTTTTGTGTGATCCCACACGATGGGGGAAAAATAGTATACGTTTGGCAACATTCATGACGTCATGGAAAGAAGATATATAGATTGTTGTTGTTGTATTACTGTGTTTGCCTTTTTGTACGCTAATGAGATTTTTTTGCTAGTTTTTGTATATCTCACACGATGGAGGAAAAATAGTATACGTTTGGCAACATTCATGACGTCATGGAAAGAAGATAACAATAATTATTAATTCGATGTCTGACGTCATCAAAAAAATTTCGTAGTGTAATGATACAATATTTGTGATGAAATATCGTAGAGTGTAGAATGTAGATTTTTATTGTTTGCCATAATAAACTGAATACTATAATGAAGTCAATGAAAGATATAAGATATAAAATAATTGCTTGCAGTTATTGGGTTAACACACCGATTTTATTGTTTGTAAGTTTTTTATTTATCTTATACAGTATTTTATATGAATAGCTATAGCAATAAAGTCGAAGATTAAAATAAAATTAATGATCATTATCCTTTACATGAATGAATATGTTACAAAGTATCTCACGGAAATAAAATTAATTTGCTTTAATGCTTTAGTTGTAACAAAACAAGAGAGAATTTGAGAGAATAAAAAATAAATAACATATTAATAGAGAATGCAATCTGAAGTCACGTGAGAGTGAGCGAAAGAGATGACAAATATTCTATAAATAACTGGATAAGAATATATTATATATGAAAGAATGATGAATTGAATCATCTTTCAACTCGCAGGCGACCATAGAAATTAAAACTTAGATCAAGCCAGGCTATTTATAAATGTTCAATGCTGTTGATCAAATAGTAATCAAGTGTTGTTAAATTCAAGTTTTTAGTTTATTAAGTTCTTTTCAACTGAGTACTTCACAGTAAAAAACGGAGAGGTTTGTTAAAGAAAAAGTTAAGAAGCTAGAAATGCTTAAACAGATTTTTTACTACCGTATGTTTATTTTTTAAACGACAATAAATCATGTTTTATTGTAATTGGCTACGATACAGAAATTTTCAAACCCCAACTGCTGTTGATAAATGATAAAGATTTTATTTGCTTTGTGTGGGATGACTGGTATCTATTTGTCAACCAAATTGGATTAGTTCAGCAATATTTACGTATCCCACATTTATCATACGAATCCCTTAAAATATTTGCAATTTCCCCTTCTAACAAATGGATAGTTTATCTAGACAGTAAACAAGAACTAAAGTATGTAGTTGTTAAATGGTATGGAATTTACAAATGAAAATTTAGTATCTGAACCATTTTTTTTTCTGAGAAACTTCAAACCATACCTTTGAATTGAAAATCATCCTATTTCTTCTTTACTTACATGAGTTTAATTGATCTCAAAAATCCCTAATAATATTTTAAATTCCCCTTAATGTAGTCTAATGATAATACATTTAGAACTCCAAATTGAGCAAGTGTTAGCCATTAAATTTACAAATGAATATCCAGTTTCTAAACCATATTTAAATCAAATTAAAAAAAAAAAAATGTCAAAAAAAAAATTTAAAAAAAAAAAATTTTAAAAAAAATTAAAAAAAATAACTAAAAAAAAAATTTTAAAAAAAATTATGAAAAAAAATATTTAAAAAAAAAATTTAAAAAAAAAAGTTTTAATAAAAAACAAACTGAAACAATTTTTTACAAATTATTTATTTTTAATGTGTCTCAAATATTTATACAAAGATTATTATATAAGTCACAGATCAGTTTATTTTTAGCTAAAATTGGTAGCTCGTTGAACAGTCTTTAATAGTTGCATTGGTTTGTAATTTCGTGTGTTGGTGTAAAAAAGTCTTTGTAGTCCGGTAACCGTGTTAGTAGTGTAAAGTGGATGGTTCTACCCCACCCCCAAATATCAACCACCCCCAAATCACTTTTCCATGCAATTTAAGAAGAGAGTATGCAATTCGTATGAAAAATTTACAGTGAAACCAATAGTACTCTTTTCTTCACACATATTCTTTTTTCTCTTCAATTTTACTTGGTTGAAATACAGAGTATTAAGAACGAACTGTAAAAGTCACGCTAGAATAAAGAAATAAGAGAATGCGTTAATTGTTATATTGTAAATACATACATATGTTTTTACTTTTATTTCAATCCATTATTTGATAACAATAGTAACGAAGATTGCTATTTGGCTTAATTTAATCTTTTTAAAAAGAGTTAATTCGCAAATATAAAATGGGAGAATGCATTAATTGTTTTAATGTGAAAATGTATATGCATTTTATTCTCTTTTATTAAAATTGTTCGGTAACTAAAATGTGATTTAAAAGCAATAAAGTTTTTAAATTGATAGAGAAAGATTAAATACAAAACAATAAGATCATTCATTAATATTGTTTGCAATACCATATTAAATTTGCTATTTCTCTTTAATCTGACAATAACGACACACTGAAAAAACTGAAACAGCAGATCATGTTTTATTATGCAGATGTATGCGTATATGTATCATTATCATTCTCTGTTTTTCTCATGGTGATCAATAATTAAAATTGATTAATAATTTAGAATAAATTTAAAAATACTATAGAAAAAAGCGTGAAAACTAAGTTGTGTGAGAGGGAGAGATAGAGAAAGAGATGCATACAGATCTTCGAATGAAAGCCAAAAATTCATTTGAAAAGGATTTCTATAAATTAATGAACAATAGTATATTCGGAAAAACGATAGAAAATGTTGAAAAACGAACCGACGTAATATTATTAACTCATTGGGAAAACTTAGGTAATAAATTAGGATCAAGTAATCTAATCAGTAAACCTAACTTTCATTCATCTTCAGTATTTACAGAAAACCTGGTAGCAATTCAAATGAATCGGCTATCTGTTACTTATAATAAACCTATTTATGTAGGTTTTTGTGTTTTAGATCTGTCTAAGACTCTAATGTACGACTTCCATTATAATTATATTAAAATAACGTATGATGATAATTCAACACTCTTGTATACTGATACAGACTCACTCATTTATGAGATTCGAACTAATGATTTCTATGAAGATATAAAACCGGACTTAACTACAAAATTTGATACTTCAGATTACCCCATCGAAAACATATTCGGTTTACCATTAGTAAATGCAAAAGTTTTAGGAATGTTTAAAGACGAATGCTCGGGAAAATTATTAACAGAGTTTATTGGTTTAAAAGCAAAATCTTATTGTTTATTACTGGAGGAGGACAATACTGAAATAAAAAAAATCAAAGGTGTTAAAAAATCAGTTGTTTCAAATAATATAAATCTAAATGATTTTAAAAATTGCTTGAATAAAAACGAAAACATTATCAGAACTCAATCAAATTTTAAAAGCATTAAACATAATCTATTTACTCAATTGGTAAACAAAATGGCACTAACAAATTTTGATGATAAAAGATTTGTCATTCCAAATTCTCATAGAACATTAGCTTGGGGTCATGAAAAGATCGATGAGTTTTATTTTATTTAAATTAACATAAGTTAAGTTTTTTACTTTTAATTAATTAAAGTTCTTATAAAATTTAGTTTTTAATTTAAATTACAAACGTTAATATACTCTAATATAATAAAACAAAAAAAATATTTCATTGTATTTATTTAGTATGTTTTTTTTATTAACAATTAAAAAAATAAATCTGTATTAAATTTAATTTAATAGTATTAAGAAATTTTTTGTTATTTACGATTCTAATAAAAAAATTAAAATTCTTTCATCTAACTCCTGAGTTGCGTTTGAACCACCTCTGGTATTGAATTACAAATAAGAAGTTCATAGCCTAAAATGTAATTCGTATTCGGCTGTTTTACTAAAAAGGAAAAAGGACTTCAAACCAGCGTTTTCAATGTTATAAAAAACAGGTATTTTTTATGCTTACCGATTTCATTGATATAAAAAACACACTATGTATGATCTGTTTGATTTTAAGTAAAGAGAACAACTGAGAATGATAATGGTAAGCTAATTGCTTTCCTATGAAGACATATAAGTAAATTTCTGTCAAACTATAGATATCGCTTAATTTCTCTCACACACACATCCACCTAAGTTTGTAAATCTCGTTCTCATATCATATATACGTAGACAATAAAGTAATCATGCATTCGTTTATTTTTTGTAACAAAACTATTGTCAGTTGACTACAGCTGATATATTTTTAATGTATTTTTTTGTTTTGACGATTAATAATTCTTTATATATAAATGTCTATCAACTTTTTTGATGACATTAGGAATAAATTAATTTAAATATTAATTTTATTTGTCTATATTAAGTGAGATAAACATTTTTCCTCAATTATAATAAACTAATAAATTCATTTGTGCGAGAGAGCTAATGAAATGCATATAATAATTATGATTTGTGATATATTCTTTACAGAAGTTTAAGGTAAATGGAAAGATAGCTGAACAAAAAAATCCAAAATAGCGACCGCTAGGTATAGTCCAACAAATTCTGTACTTATTTTTCTATAAAATTATTACAAACCATCCATAAAACAACAACCGAAAAAAATTAGGTAAAATTTATTTAAAAAATCAAAAACTAAACAAACGTCACAAAAAAACTTTTATAAAAAATCCGGCATTGTAGAAAAAAAACTATATTAAAATCATTTAAAAATTAAAAAAAATATTTTAAAAGAAATCTAAAAATTTTTTTTTGAAAATTTTTATTTTTTTAAAGATAAATAAAAAAATTTCGCGAAAATTTTTTATTTTTTAATTTACTATATTCAAAATTATTTAAAAAAAAAAAGGATATTTTAAAAAAACTAAAATTAGTTTTTTTAAAATATCCTTTTTTTTTTTAAATAATTTTGAATATAGTAAATTAAAAAATAAAAAATTTTCGCGAAATTTTTTTATTTATCTTTAAAAAAATAAAAATTTTCAAAAAAAAATTTTTAGATTTCTTTTAAAATATTTTTTTTTAATTTTTAAATGATTTTAATATAGTTTTTTTTCTACAATGCCGGATTTTTTATAAAAGTTTTTTTGTGACGTTTGTTTAGTTTTTGATTTTTTAAATAAATTTTACCTAATTTTTTTCGGTTGTTGTTTTATGGATGGTTTGTAATAATTTTATAGAAAAATAAGTACAGAATTTGTTGGACTATACCTAGCGGTCGCTATTTTGGATTTTTTTGTTCAGCTATCTTTCCATTTACCTTAAACTTCTGTAAAGAATATATCACAAATCATAATTATTATATGCATTTCATTAGCTCTCTCGCACAAATGAATTTATTAGTTTATTATAATTGAGGAAAAATGTTTATCTCACTTAATATAGACAAATAAAATTAATATTTAAATTAATTTATTCCTAATGTCATCAAAAAAGTTGATAGACATTTATATATAAAGAATTATTAATCGTCAAAACAAAAAAATACATTAAAAATATATCAGCTGTAGTCAACTGACAATAGTTTTGTTACAAAAAATAAACGAATGCATGATTACTTTATTGTCTACGTATATATGATATGAGAACGAGATTTACAAACTTAGGTGGATGTGTGTGTGAGAGAAATTAAGCGATATCTATAGTTTGACAGAAATTTACTTATATGTCTTCATAGGAAAGCAATTAGCTTACCATTATCATTCTCAGTTGTTCTCTTTACTTAAAATCAAACAGATCATACATAGTGTGTTTTTTATATCAATGAAATCGGTAAGCATAAAAAATACCTGTTTTTTATAACATTGAAAACGCTGGTTTGAAGTCCTTTTTCCTTTTTAGTAAAACAGCCGAATACGAATTACATTTTAGGCTATGAACTTCTTATTTGTAATTCAATACCAGAGGTGGTTCAAACGCAACTCAGGAGTTAGATGAAAGAATTTTAATTTTTTTATTAGAATCGTAAATAACAAAAAATTTCTTAATACTATTAAATTAAATTTAATACAGATTTATTTTTTTAATTGTTAATAAAAAAAACATACTAAATAAATACAATGAAATATTTTTTTTGTTTTATTATATTAGAGTATATTAACGTTTGTAATTTAAATTAAAAACTAAATTTTATAAGAACTTTAATTAATTAAAAGTAAAAAACTTAACTTATGTTAATTTAAATAAAATAAAACTCATCGATCTTTTCATGACCCCAAGCTAATGTTCTATGAGAATTTGGAATGACAAATCTTTTATCATCAAAATTTGTTAGTGCCATTTTGTTTACCAATTGAGTAAATAGATTATGTTTAATGCTTTTAAAATTTGATTGAGTTCTGATAATGTTTTCGTTTTTATTCAAGCAATTTTTAAAATCATTTAGATTTATATTATTTGAAACAACTGATTTTTTAACACCTTTGATTTTTTTTATTTCAGTATTGTCCTCCTCCAGTAATAAACAATAAGATTTTGCTTTTAAACCAATAAACTCTGTTAATAATTTTCCCGAGCATTCGTCTTTAAACATTCCTAAAACTTTTGCATTTACTAATGGTAAACCGAATATGTTTTCGATGGGGTAATCTGAAGTATCAAATTTTGTAGTTAAGTCCGGTTTTATATCTTCATAGAAATCATTAGTTCGAATCTCATAAATGAGTGAGTCTGTATCAGTATACAAGAGTGTTGAATTATCATCATACTTTATTTTAATATAATTATAATGGAAGTCGTACATTAGAGTCTTAGACAGATCTAAAACACAAAAACCTACATAAATAGGTTTATTATAAGTAACAGATAGCCGATTCATTTGAATTGCTACCAGGTTTTCTGTAAATACTGAAGATGAATGAAAGTTAGGTTTACTGATTAGATTACTTGATCCTAATTTATTACCTAAGTTTTCCCAATGAGTTAATAATATTACGTCGGTTCGTTTTTCAACATTTTCTATCGTTTTTCCGAATATACTATTGTTCATTAATTTATAGAAATCCTTTTCAAATGAATTTTTGGCTTTCATTCGAAGATCTGTATGCATCTCTTTCTCTATCTCTCCCTCTCACACAACTTAGTTTTCACGCTTTTTCTATAGTATTTTTAAATTTATTCTAAATTATTAATCAATTTTAATTATTGATCACCATGAGAAAAACAGAGAATGATAATGATACATATACGCATACATCTGCATAATAAAACATGATCTGCTGTTTCAGTTTTTTCAGTGTGTCGTTATTGTCAGATTAAAGAGAAATAGCAAATTTAATATGGTATTGCAAACAATATTAATGAATGATCTTATTGTTTTGTATTTAATCTTTCTCTATCAATTTAAAAACTTTATTGCTTTTAAATCACATTTTAGTTACCGAACAATTTTAATAAAAGAGAATAAAATGCATATACATTTTCACATTAAAACAATTAATGCATTCTCCCATTTTATATTTGCGAATTAACTCTTTTTAAAAAGATTAAATTAAGCCAAATAGCAATCTTCGTTACTATTGTTATCAAATAATGGATTGAAATAAAAGTAAAAACATATGTATGTATTTACAATATAACAATTAACGCATTCTCTTATTTCTTTATTCTAGCGTGACTTTTACAGTTCGTTCTTAATACTCTGTATTTCAACCAAGTAAAATTGAAGAGAAAAAAGAATATGTGTGAAGAAAAGAGTACTATTGGTTTCACTGTAAATTTTTCATACGAATTGCATACTCTCTTCTTAAATTGCATGGAAAAGTGATTTGGGGTGGTTGATATTTGGGGGTGGGGTAGAACCATCCACTTTACACTACTAACACGGTTACCGGACTACAAAGACTTTTTTACACCAACACACGAAATTACAAACCAATGCAACTATTAAAGACTGTTCAACGAGCTACCAATTTTAGCTAAAAATAAACTGATCTGTGACTTATATAATAATCTTTGTATAAATATTTGAGACACATTAAAAATAAATAATTTGTAAAAAATTGTTTCAGTTTGTTTTTTATTAAAACTTTTTTTTTTAAATTTTTTTTTTAAATATTTTTTTTCATAATTTTTTTTAAAATTTTTTTTTTAGTTATTTTTTTTAATTTTTTTTTAAATTTTTTTTTTTTAATTTTTTTTTTGACATTTTTTTTTTTTAATTTGATTTAAATATGGTTTAGAAACTGGATATTCATTTGTAAATTTAATGGCTAACACTTGCTCAATTTGGAGTTCTAAATGTATTATCATTAGACTACATTAAGGGGAATTTAAAATATTATTAGGGATTTTTGAGATCAATTAAACTCATGTAAGTAAAGAAGAAATAGGATGATTTTCAATTCAAAGGTATGGTTTGAAGTTTCTCAGAAAAAAAAATGGTTCAGATACTAAATTTTCATTTGTAAATTCCATACCATTTAACAACTACATACTTTAGTTCTTGTTTACTGTCTAGATAAACTATCCATTTGTTAGAAGGGGAAATTGCAAATATTTTAAGGGATTCGTATGATAAATGTGGGATACGTAAATATTGCTGAACTAATCCAATTTGGTTGACAAATAGATACCAGTCATCCCACACAAAGCAAATAAAATCTTTATCATTTATCAACAGCAGTTGGGGTTTGAAAATTTCTGTATCGTAGCCAATTACAATAAAACATGATTTATTGTCGTTTAAAAAATAAACATACGGTAGTAAAAAATCTGTTTAAGCATTTCTAGCTTCTTAACTTTTTCTTTAACAAACCTCTCCGTTTTTTACTGTGAAGTACTCAGTTGAAAAGAACTTAATAAACTAAAAACATGAATTTAACAACACTTGATTACTATTTGATCAACAGCATTGAACATTTATAAATAGCCTGGCTTGATCTAAGTTTTAATTTCTATGGTCGCCTGCGAGTTGAAAGATGATTCAATTCATCATTCTTTCATATATAATATATTCTTATCCAGTTATTTATAGAATATTTGTCATCTCTTTCGCTCACTCTCACGTGACTTCAGATTGCATTCTCTATTAATATGTTATTTATTTTTTATTCTCTCAAATTCTCTCTTGTTTTGTTACAACTAAAGCATTAAAGCAAATTAATTTTATTTCCGTGAGATACTTTGTAACATATTCATTCATGTAAAGGATAATGATCATTAATTTTATTTTAATCTTCGACTTTATTGCTATAGCTATTCATATAAAATACTGTATAAGATAAATAAAAAACTTACAAACAATAAAATCGGTGTGTTAACCCAATAACTGCAAGCAATTATTTTATATCTTATATCTTTCATTGACTTCATTATAGTATTCAGTTTATTATGGCAAACAATAAAAATCTACATTCTACACTCTACGATATTTCATCACAAATATTGTATCATTACACTACGAAATTTTTTTGATGACGTCAGACATCGAATTAATAATTATTGTTATCTTCTTTCCATGACGTCATGAATGTTGCCAAACGTATACTATTTTTCCTCCATCGTGTGAGATATACAAAAACTAGCAAAAAAATCTCATTAGCGTACAAAAAGGCAAACACAGTAATACAACAACAACAATCTATATATCTTCTTTCCATGACGTCATGAATGTTGCCAAACGTATACTATTTTTCCCCCATCGTGTGGGATCACACAAAAATTAGCAAAAAAATCTCATTAGCATACAAAAAGGCAAACACAGTAATACAACAATCACAATCTATATATTATTATATTTCATATTTCATCATGAATATTATATGGTTAGATAAATAACTAAACTCATACATTGTAGTATTCTGATTATCTGGTATTCTGGTTTTCTTTTACTCAATTTTTATGACGTCACACATTAATAAATATAGAACACAAGTCAAACATGCATGAAACAGTAAAAACTACAAAACCTACTTTTATTTCAATGTTATATTCTTGATTTTATATAATCGAAATCAGAAAAACACATTCATCATACTGAATTTCAAATTCCTAATATCAGTAGAATTTCTTTATTAAAATATTTGTATTAACATGTTTCATCTTGTCTTGTAATATCTTTTATACTAATTTTCTTAAATCTTATCTTGATATATGATGTCGTAAATAATTAGACATCGTAGTATTCAGATTTTCTTTATCCAATAATTACAAATAAAAAACTTACAAACAATAAAATCGGTGTATCTACATTCTACACTCTACGATATTTCATCACAAATATTGTATAATTACCTATATCGTAGTATTCGGATTGTCTGCTGATGTCATGCATGTCTGAAGTAATACAACATTGGAGTGTAAGTAATAATTGTCGCATTCTCTTTTAAAACTTTTTGATGACGTCAGACATCTAATTAATTATTATCATTATCTTCTTTCCATGACGTCATGAATGTTGCCAAACGTATACTATTTTTCCTCCATCGTGTGAGATCACACAAAACTAGCAAAAAAATCTCATTAGCATACAAAAAGGCAAACACAGTAATACAACACTAACAATCTATATATTATTTTATTTCATATTTCATCATGAATATTATATGGTTAGATAAAAAAATGTAAAAAGAAAAATAATAAAACACATGACAAATTATTTTATTCGTCATTTTTACCATTATTTTATTGTTTTATTTTAGAAATTGAATTCATATTCAGGAAAAAACTCAATAACACCAAACAACAATAAACCACTAACCTACACTTTAAATCGAGAAATTACCAATACAGAAAACCAGAACTAGGTCAAATACTAACCTAGTTTACCTGATGACCTTCCAAGGCCTTTAGTAACCGGCTTGGGACACAGAATAACAACAACAAACAACAATAAACCAATAACCCACATTCCAATTCAGGAAATTACCAATACAGATAACCAGAACTAGGTCAAATACTAACCTAGTTTACCCTGACGACCTTCCAATGCCTTTAGCAACCGGCTTGGGACAGCAATTACTTTCCCTTCCTCCCTCTCCAATTTCATTCACAAACTTTTTTATGACGTCACACATTAATAAATAGATAATTTGACACTTATCTTCTATTTTCTTTCACACATTTTCTCATGACATCATCTGGAGTCAAAATTTACAATTTGAGATCTTCATACAAGAAATAACACACACACTCTTTTGTGCTGAGATCTGACCTTGGATCAAAATTGACAATTTGAGACCTTCATAAGAAATAACACACGATTTTGCGCTGGAACCCGCATAGCTTACCTACTGACCTGGCTTCTAAACGTAGAGGTGTTTACCATTCCAAGGACATTCGTGCCTAATATCGGTAATAATTTTTTTTTGTCAGTATGTTAGTAACATTCGCTTGTGTTTTACCGCCATTGTAAGTCAAGATTATCGACGACCATATGAGGGTAGTTTCGTCTTGAATTCACAGTTCAGTGAGTGTGTATCAACTTTGGTGTTCAGGTCTTGTTTCAAAAATTGTTTTTATTTTTTTTTGACTATTTGCACGCGAAAGTTCCGAGATTGCACGTATTGAATTTGGTTCAATTAGTTACTTTGAAACTATGTGAACAGTTTTTTTTCCCAGCCTTCAGAGTCACTTGGACGGAAGCGTACAACAGTGTAGCCCGGCTAGCTCAGTCGGTAGAGCATGAGACTCGTGTTAGTTCAGGTGTGGGTTGCGAGCCTGCATAACGGAACAACGGAATTGTGTCGGATATTTCATTAAAAGAGTCGGTCCAATGGTGTTTTTAATTTTTTTTTGTGACTTTAGAGTCTCGGGATCCCCCAGATCTGCCCGAAATTGGGTCTGGAAGATGTTGGTTATCCATCGTTTGCAATAGAGTAGAATACTGTTTTTATCGTTACCCCTCCCAAAGGTTTTTTTTTTTTGTATAATCATAGATACTTTGTTACTTTGTTTCTGCTAAGACTGAGTTTGTAATACCGATCGAATTGATTGCTAATCTGTGGTACGTCGAGGTGCTTCACCATACTAATATGTATATACTAGGTCTATTGGCGACCAGCCTATGCCTTTTTCAACTTCCTTTTGGTCGTGAGTGTTCGTCCAAAAAGCACTTGTTCTGTAATGGATAGTCTGGACTAATGTCAGAACGTAGTGTATTACAGTCGCAGTTTCCTTAGTTGTTGTTCCTTATATTAATCTGTACCACTTGTAATAGATTCTCATCCCTTCATCCTCAATAGTCATATTTCGAGTAGTTTCCTTAACCCATAGTTTCCTTATATATTTCTTAAAATCTAACTAAATCTGCAATAGCCGGACAAACGTATAGGAGAAGGAAAATTGCACTAATTACCCTGATTTATTTATTCATTAATATAACATAATATTGGTTAATTTGAATTAATTAATACTTTTCTTTAATCATCATCCGTATAACCACTAAAATTTAATCAGAATTTAATCTTGCAACGCACTAAAATTGACGCGCGTTATACTTCCATTCGATTGTTCTCGCCTTACTACTTGAGTTTAAACTCTTCTTTTTTTTCAAAACACAAACCGTAATGAAACAACGAAATTCTCAAAACCTCATAACAGCTACGTGTATTCTGTTTCCAATCGTCAACATACAACGAATTACTATTCTTGCTTTGCTAAACATTTGATTTGTCTTTGTATGAGTGTTTTGCTTTAAACAATCCTTCCGTTATTGAACTGAACTTCACTGTACTGATATTGCAGAATGTAGTTAATAAATGTCTAAACATCATATCATTGATCGAATCTGTATTTGATTCATTTTGAATTCAATTATACGTGTTATGGATGTGTCGGAAATATCTTGTGTCCAAACCTTACTTTCGTACAATATTATCAAATAGCAAACGGTTTTGTGAACTATAATAAGTTCCCAATAATTTGAAAATCTGATGTAAATTAATTATCTCCCATCTAAAACACTATATTCGAGTTATTGCGAGACTAAAAATTTGACTATATAATGAGCACTGTAAATTGTTTTCTCTCTTAGTTCTATTACATTTGTTTTTTGGTGTTTGGACGGCTGTCAGTCGTGCATGAGATTTTGTTGGAGGAGTGTTTTTCTTTTACTACGTCGGCAGTTCTCAACAATGGAATAAAATTCACCATGAAGATGACGATCGTGAGTGATTGTGATACATATTACTTTTGATGGACGTCTGGTCCTGCATTTCGCGAAATTGTGCCAATTTGGATAAAAATACCACGTCAAACTTTTGGGCATGGCTGACATTTTGGATAAGCGCGAAAAAGGATTAGTAAAGGTACCAAAAATTTTATAAAACTGTGAGAATTTATTAGGGACCTGCATAATTCGCTTAACGAATTAGCTTTCTGTTCTAAATACCTATTCCGTGTTCCGATAAATTGTGTCATCCTTGTTAGTAAATTATTGATCTTTAATCGAGTGAATATTTCAAATATATTAAATATAAATATCAAAAAAAATCATTATCTGTAACTATAAATTATACAAATGTACGGGACTGGCATGATCAATTTAAAATAATTATTACCGTGTTAGTTAAATTGTGTCGTCATTGTTCTTAAATTATTGAACTTTAGTCTAGCGAATATTTCTAATATATTAAATATAAATATCAAAACAAAAAAATCATTATCTGTAACTATAAATTATACAAATGTACGGGACTGGCATGATCAATTTAAAATAATTATTACCGTGTTAGTTAAATTGTGTCGTCATTGTTCTTAAATTATTGAACTTTAGTCTAGCGAATATTTCTAATATATTAAATATAAAAATCAAAAAAAATCATTATTTGTAACTATAAATTATACGAATGTACGGGACTGGCATGATCAATTTAAAATATTTATTACCGTGTTTAGTTAAATTGTGCCGTCACTGTTATTAAATTATTAAATTATTGAACATTAGTCTAGCGAATATTTCTAATTTATCAAATTTAAATACTAAATATAAAAAAAAAATCATTATTTGTAACTATAAATGTACGGGACTGGACATGATCCATTTAAGATATTTATTACCGTGTTTAGTTAAATTGTGTCGGCCTTGTTATTAAATTATTGAACTTTAGGCTAGTGAATATTTCTAATTTATTAAATATAAATACAAAAAAAAAAACAAAAAAATCATTATCTGTAAATATAAAATATAAGAATGTACGAGACTGGCGTGATGAGTTGTAAATCATTATTACCGTGTTTATATAACTTTTGTCGTTCTTGTTATTAAATGATTAAACTGTAATTTAAAGAATAGTTCAAATATATCTTAAATAAAAATAGTTTATTCAACGAATTGGATTATAAAATTATTCACCGATTTTGATTGCAATTGGGTTCCATGAATTTGAATACAAATTTAGTCAACGCATTTGACTACAAATTTATTCAACGGTGTGGACTTTAAAATCATTCAACGCTTTTGGATGACAAACTGATTCCCGATTTTGAATACAAATTTAGTCAACGCTTTTGACTACAAATTTATTCAACTATTTGGATTACTAATTTTATCAACGCATTTGATTACAAATTGGTTCAACGTCATTGTTTATAAATTTAGTCAACGCTTTTGACTACAAATTTATTCAACTATTTGGATTACTAATTTTATCAACGCAATGGATTACAAATTGTTTCAACGTTATTGTTTATAAATTTAGTCAACGCTTTTGACTACAAATTTATTCAACTATTTCTACTAATTCTATCAACGCAATTGATTACAAATTGGTTTCAACGTTATTGTTTATAAAATTTAGTCAACGCTTTTGACTACAAATTTATTCAACTATTTGGATTACTAATTTTATCAACGCAATTGATTACAAATTGTTTCAACGTTATTGTTTATAAATTTAGTCAACGCTTTTGACTACAAATTTATTCAACTATTTGGATTACTAGTTTTATCAACGCATTTGATTACAAATTGGTTCAACGTTATTGTTTATAAATTTAGTCAACGCTTTTGACTGCAAATTTATTCAACTATTTGGATTACTAATTTTATCAACGCATTTGATTACAAATTGGTTCAACGTCATTGTTTATAAATTGAGTCAACGCTTTTGAAGGACAAACTGACTCACGATTTTAAATACAAGTTTATGCAACGCTGCTGATCACCAATTGATTCATCGTTTCTCCATAACGTTCGCGACATACAAAGTATTTTTTTGCGAGATTTCAAACCTGAACAACGTGCTGATGGAGGGCTGATGGAAGCAGAATAGGAGGACGGGGTTTAATCATGGGGTGAGTGAATTTATTGTATTACTTAGGTCATATGGATAAAGGGGTGTGAATGTGTGTGTGTGTGTGTGGGCGTATGTGAGTGAACGTGGGGGTTGGACGTGTTGATCGTGGGTCTTTCGCAACAGGAGTCGCCAGAGTCTTCGTTTTTCCACTTGTATTTCTTTCCATTTCTGCAAATTTTCGTGAATAGCGTACATGTCTGTATTTGTGCTGAAGTGGCAGGGTTACTTTATCGTTCCCATGGGCTGAAGCTAGTTTGGGGCTTGAAAATCAATCTCGCTAGGTACGCTTCCTGCTATGTTCTTCTCATTGGTTCGCCAATGAGAAAGCGCTTCATTACACAGTACAGATGATTGCGTACGCTGATGATGTTATCATCCTCGGCTGAAATGAAGCTGTTGTGAGTGAGACTTTTAAGTCGCTTGTGAGTGGTACTAGAAAAATTGGTCTGCAAATTAACTACAATAAAACCAAACATATGAATGTTTCAAGAGAGGCTGAGAAGACAGATTTGATGTGCGGCGAAGAACGAATTGAGGGAGTTGAATTTTTTTAAATATTTGGGATCAGTGCTTGACTCAAACAATAGCTTATGTATTAATTAACACCAAACTCAAGTTATACAAGACGTTGATTAGACGGGTGGTGATGTATGGATCACAAACGTGGACCCTTACACAAAATGACGAATCACATATATCTGTATTTGAGCGTAAGATCCTACGCTACATTTTTGGTCCACTTAAGACAGACGATGGAGAGTACAGAACATGATATAACTTTGAGATCAGAGACCTTCTTGACGGTCCAGATATAATAGGTTGTACTTGTTCCCACAGGATTGCTTGGTTTGGGCATGTTCTATGAGCCGATTCACAGTCTGGAATGATTAGAAAAATAAAAGTTAGTACCCCAGGGAGTGGGCGACCGCGAGGTAGATCACGACTACAATGGGAGACGGACGTAATAAACGACCTTAAAAAATCGGCTGCCATGGTAATTATGTTGCTGTTGCGAAAGACCGTGGTGAATATACGAAGTTGATGATTTTGGCAACGCTCTTACATGGAGCATGAACGCCACAAAAAAAAATATTTCAATTATTACTAAGACAAATTATTTGTTATCATAAATATCATTTACAAATATTTAATTATATTTTATTATAAATTTTATATATTTTATTTATTTTCCGCTTAATATTTATAATTCAATGAATCCAAACAAAAATTAGCTTTAACTATTCATTTTTCTAAAAATATGACAGCCTTATCTTTTAAATCACACAATGTTTGCACTTTGATTTAAATTTACGTAATGTCTGATTTGATTGCTTACAGATCGACCTTTCATCTCTTGTCCTTAAACGATTTCCCCTTCCCATTTCCCCTGTTATCTCCTTAAACATTAAGAGAAAATATCTTTTCTACCGACTACAATTATAATTTTTTTTTTTCATAACCAGATTCTACATTACAAAAAACATGTTGTATCAATTTACATTAAATGACGCAACAAATTAATCAACGAAAAAAATTGGTTAATTGAGCAGTAGTGCACAAAAATGTTCCTACGTTTGTTACAATTCAAAGAAATAAATTAGTAAATTATAAGAGAATATTTATAAACATGTACCCTTGTTTTAGACTGAAATTCGAAATAGACCTTGTCATTACATTTTTTACTCATTGTAAAAACATTAGAAAAATGAAGCAAAGAAAAATCATACTTCATGGTGTAGCTTGGAAGGACACATTTTTGCAAATATTTAAATTAACTTTTCTACTGACCCTCTAGAAAACATTTCATCTGACCTCGACCGCATATGTTTTGTTTAAAATCAAATTAAAATAAAATGTTATCTTGTAAATCGGCTTCTATACTAAAAACATCGAATTTTGATATAAAACAAGTTCGAAAAAATGAAAGAGAAAACAATATATCGCATGTAAAATGAATACGTCAGATTGAATTGGATTGATGATCAATCAAGAAATGTTTTCTTTTTTGGCAGTAAAAGTTAAATTAATATAAGAAAAAACTTAAGGCGATTTGTCATTAAAGATACATTTTGTCTGTAATGCAGATAAGTGACACTCATTTTGTTAATTACTAAAATGATTTATAGAAAATTAAAATTCAATTTTCACTCGATTACAAATTACAATTAGAGCAAGAGCCCGCGACGGCCAGACCTTCGTTATTTTATAAAATCTGAAAGTTTCTCTGCGCATACCCCCTACTAAGGTAGGAACGATTAGCGACATATGAAGTTTGGATCATAGTAACCTTTGGCAGGGAGCAGGTTACAATGGGGCCTTCAAAGTTTCGTGAAAGTATAAAAGGTAATTTTTTTTTATATATTCTTCGGGATAGTATTTGAAGTCACGTCACCTATTGCCAGACACTTACTTATATATACACTTATATATAAAAAAATTAGCTTTTATACTTTCACGAAACATTGGAGGCCCCTTTGTAACCTGCTCCCAGCCAAAGCTACTATTATTCAAACTTCATATGTCGCAAATCATTCCTACCTGAATGGGGAGTATGCGCAGAGAAACTTTCAGCTGTTATAAAATAACGAAGGTCTAGCCGTCGCGGGCTCTTAGTCTAAATAGCTTGTTGAATGAATTTCCTCGGTTAAACACTTAGGAATTAATTTTTTTTCGTGAATAATGCTAAAAAGTAAAAACTGGAATTACAGTTTCAAATAAAAAACACTTAAATCATGTTAAATTTTTCATAACTATGACAAATAATCCCGAACCCCTAGTTTCATCTCTGTTAATGTTCATCATCACACCCAACTACATGCAAGTACTAAATTATGACTATTTTGTTATTCTAAACATTTTAGGTTATTGTTATATTTGGTTATCATATCAAATGTAACATTAGACAAATAGAAATAAACAAAATTTTCAATAGTAGAAAGCATTCTACACATATTTTTAAGTTTATTTAGAGTCATTGTGAACAAGATATTATATAAATTTACAATAAGTTGTGAAAATAGAAAATATAGAATAGAGAATAAACCCCACCAACTAATAAATTTTGTTATTATTTTCAATTTACAATAGATTGTAGTTAGATACATATTTTGTTTTTGTAACATTAATTATATTTGAACAATGCATATAAATAAAAGATGATTGTTTTACTCTTGCTACTAGATAGTAATGATAATATATTTTTACTGTTTGAAATAGTTTCCTGTGGGAGCGTATCTATAAAAATTGCTGGGTCGATACAAAAGGGTTATTTGTAATTCATGTGTATACAGTTTACTTTAGTCTCTTCTTAAAGAAAAAGTTTGTTTGTTTGTTTATAAAATATTTTTTGCCTTAATACGCTTTAAAAATAATTGCAAGTGTCTTAAAAGTTTTTTCCCAGATTGAGTATGTTATGGATCACCATCAACATAATTAATTTAAAAATACAGAGTTTTTAAAAAAAAGCAACCATAAAAAAATAGAATATGAATTTTGATTGTTATGTTGTCGATATTTTATAAATTATAATTTATAAATATCGAGTATATACAGGGTGTCCCACGAAAGTTGTCCCACCGGTTAACTGGGGATACCTTAGAATAGCGCTAACAACTTTTGTTCAAGCATTTCGCAGATATGCATTTTTTTTTTGCATTTTTTAATTTTTAATTTTTAATTTTTTTTCTTTTTTCATTTTTGTTTTTGTTTCGCATGTTTCGCATTTTTGCTTGAACAAAAGTTGTTAGCGCTATTCCGAGGTATACAGTTAACCGGTGGGACAACTTTCGTGGGACACCCGATATGAAAACATTTTACCTGCGTGAAATTGTTTCACTCGATGCTAACGCGTCTCGTGAACAAATTTTTACTCACGCAAAAGCAGGGTTTTCATCTCTTGGAGAAAAATATACTATTTTTATCTGGGAAAACAGAAACCAAATAAATACCTCATTTCAATAACCAACAAGCCTTTCGAATCAATTTATTTTATTTTCCCTAAAATTATTGACAAAGCTGTTACAACGTTGCATTCACCACTTTTAGAATGTTTGATTTTTCTGACAATTTTAGTACACAAAACAACAAAAGATAAAACTTTTCATTCGCTTTTACTGTAAACTTTAAAACTTCTTATTCTTATTTTATTTTCTTAGTAAGAATACACATATATATTAAATACATTTCATTGTTATAAATTTTTGTTCGTCAGTTTTCAAGTAACAAAGAAAAGTAACGGAAAGAAAATTCTAGTTTAAAAAAAATCGAAAGTTCTGGTTGTTCTATTAAATAGATTTATAAAAGTTTTGTTATATTGGTAATCGAAATTAGATTGGTTATATTTTTCTGTTTCATGGATTTTGTACAAAATTGATTTATAAATAAAATAAAAAATTTGTAATTTTGTTATGGTTTAAATTTTAGATTTCATCGTGGATTTTGTACATTTAGATAGGTTTCATAGATCTTGTTGCTGTTATTGAAAAATAAATGAATGAAGTATAATCAATACTTTGAAAATACTCTATTTGAAATTTGAAAATAAACTTCCTTTTTTTTATAAACTGTATAACAGTTTTCATCTAAATTTAAAAACGTGTTTCTATTTAATCAAACAAGTGTTGATTACCTGTATAAAAATTTAGAATAATTAAATCCCGTCGATACCTTTTAAACGCTAATATTAAACACACAACACCAGAAATGTTGCCCTATTTTTTCTAAAGTTTTCAATTTGTTTACTCTTTTGGCTTTTTCAGGGATCCGTTTTTTATACGGAACACTATTGGTGAGAGTACAACGTGTTTTTCGCATTATTTCGATTATCTCGTGAACCATTAATCCGATGAAACAAAAATTTGAGGCGCTTATAAAACTAACCTATCCACACAAGATGGCGAGTTAAAAAATAAATAAAGTTGTGTTCGTTTGTTTTACAGAGGTACGATGTAAAGCCTTTGAGGACATACATTTTTTTATCGAGAGTGGAGGGTATTATATGCAAGGGCTTCATTTCAGTATTGCTTAAAAATGTATTTTGGAATTTTAAACCTCACCATTTTTTGTATAATTTTGAAAAATGACGTTTTCTTAATGTTTTATTGCTCCAAAGAACTCCGACCCTACTTCATCGAAAATCTTAAAATATATTTGGAATGATAGAAAAATGAGTAGGTTTTTAATGAAAAATATAGAAAACTGGCAAATACTCATAACTATATTTATTAAAGGGGTGGGAATGAGAAGGGGTTAAAACATCATTTAAAACCAGGTCAAGTGGGGTGTCTTTTGAAAGAGCACTTGATTTTGGAAACATTGCCATTTTTTCATTGTGATTGCCAAAAAGTTGGTCCCCCCCATTTGGATTTCGAACTTAATTGACTGAAAATTTGCAATAATTCACAGCGACAGGAAGTTTGATAAACTCTGAACGAAAATTATATCGAAGTCTCAAATCATTATATTTTTGTGCTTTTAAGGGATGGTGGTGAAGGGTGAAAAAAAACTTTTTTTGGCCCAAACGATTGGAGTGCTATTTGCAAGAGCAGAATTTAGAATTTTGCGATGCACAGTTTTAGACAAAAACTGCAAATTTCAAACCGTTCCCCCCTACGTTTCGACACTAATTGACAGAAAAAATTGAAAAAATTCACAGAGACAGGAAGTTTGCTATATTTTGAACAAAAAATATAGCGAACTCAACTCTCAAATAATTATGTTTCTGTGTATTTAGGGGATGGGTGTAGGGAGGGTAAAAAAACCTTTTTTGACCCAAGCGAGTGTCATTTGAAAGAGCGCTTAATTTAAGAAACTGTAATTTTTTTTAAAATTTTTCGGTGCACAGTTTTTGAGTTATTCTAAAAAATGTGCAACTTTCAGACCGCCCCCCCCCCTCCTGCGTTCCGACACTGATTGACATAAAAAATTTACAGAGACAGGAAATTTGTTATTTTTTGAACGAAATCATAGCATACTCTCAAATAATTATATTTCTGTGTGTTTAAGGGATGGGTATAGGGAGGGTAAAAAAAAACTTTTTTTTGAGCCAAGCGAAGCACAATTTTCGAGTTATTGTCAAAAAAGTGCAACTTTCAGACCGTTGCGCCACCCTACGTTTCGTTACTGATTGACAGAAAAATTTGGAAAAATGCCCATAGACAGGAAGTTTGGTAAGAGAAGTCTCAAATAATTTCATTTTTGTGTGTTTAGGGGATGGGAAAGGGGATGGGAAAAGGGAGGAAGAAAATAAATCTTTTTTGACCCAGTTGTGTGTCATTTGAAAGGACACCTAATTTAAGTAACAATTTAATTTTTCTAGAATTTTGCGATGCACAGTTTTTTAATTATTGGTAAAAAAGTGCTATTTTAAGTATATGTAGATTACCACCACCCTAAATTTCGACGCTGATTTATAGAACAAATATTCCTATTTTAAAACACTTAAAAGCTGGTCAAATCTTTCTTTAGTTAACGTAAACTGCTATGGATAAGATTTAACCTCAAATAACATTTTTTGTGTCATTTTCGATCAATGTAGATGTGATTGACATTTACTTTTGGCGTCTACGTTTAAACATTTATTTGGTCATACGTCCATAGTCTGGCAATATAAAGACTTTACAACACAATTCAATGTCATTTATTTATGATATTGTGTTCTTTTGCATTCACGAGCACGTCCTTAGCGTGCGAATTTTATGCGCATTTGTCCGACTTTTTTTATATATTGTAGAATAAATTTTTCAACTACTTAAATCACTGGAAGTAGCTATTCAGAAATTGAGTAGCGAAGATGCTGCACTTCTGACTTCTGAGGGCGTTTAAAAATTTCTGTTCATAAAACTACGTGCAGTAGATAATGACATAAAAAGAGACTTATCACAGAAACCTTTAACACGAGAACACTACATAAATGGATCGGTTTTGTAAACAGGAAAAATGACAAGTAATTCAGTGGCAACATGTCATATCACTTTCGTTGATTCTATTGTATTTTAATTAGTTTGCTGTAACAAAAAACAAGTGTCGTAAATACGCTAAACTATCACATTTATTTTTTGAAATTGTAGTTATTTTAAACACATAAATGTTTGTTGGAAGTATTTCAAGAAAGAAACAATGAGTATTTAAAATGTATATTTAAAGAATAGTAGATTCTTGTATGAGCTTAGAATGAAAGCAATTCTTCACAAGGATGAAGTTTCCCGAAACGAGCGTAGCGAGTGGAGGGAATCACCCAAGTGAAGAATTGCCATCATCCTAAGCGAATACAAGATGCTATTTTATCCACGACTGTAAAATATTTCGTTTAATTTCCAGTTTTCGTTCAAAAATTTGTATCGCCATATTGAGATAAATACATCAAAGATAGCGAAAAACAAAACAAGTTTGTTGTTTAATATGTTAGGGGAATATTTAATAAACTATAGAGCTGTTAAAGAATTTTAATCAAATTCACTAGTTGTGGAATGAATACAATTACAATGGAAGACATACGCATGGAGAGCATATATTCTTTAGTAGTCGTGGATAAAATAGTTTATGGGATCAAATTTGTTGAATAGAATAGAATATGTTAAAATATTTTATGAAAAGGGATTATTTTTAATCTAAAAGAAAAGAAATAGTCTATGGTATAAGATTCTAGACGACGTCGTATGAGATAGAAGTAAGAACACGATATCCTGCTACACGTAGAATAAGTTGAGTTTATCGTTAATTATGATAAATATAACGAAAATGGAAAATGAAGAATTAGAACGATATTATTAAGGAGGTTATTTTATCCACGACAACTAAAGAATATATGCTTTCCAAGCGTATATCTTCCATTGTAATTGTATTCATTCTACACTAGTGAGTACAATTAAATTCTTCAACAGTTCCATAGTTTATTAAATATTCCCTTAACAAATTAAAAATATTTTAGATACTTGAGCCGCTAATTTTGAGAATCTTCTCAACTTAAATGACCAGCAACAAGTCGGACGACGAGCAAAGCTTATTCGTGCGTCAAAGGTACATGTAGAAGAACGAACCAAAGAGGAATTCGAAGCGGCGCTGTCAAAATTAAAACGCAATAAAGCACCTGGTATCGACGATATAACATCCGAAATGATTGTAGATGGTGGCGAAACTCTATCCTTAAGATTGTTTGAACTACTACTAAAAAACTTGCTCAAATGATCTGGAGGACTGAAGCCATGCCACAGGACTGGAACACAGCTATGCTGATACCAATCGATAAAAAAGGTAATCGCCTACAATGTGCAAACTACAGAGAAATCGCTCTCCTTTGCACAGCATATAAGATCTTTTCATACATTTTGCTAGCCAAAATCAATCCTTTTGCTGAACAACTGTTTGGAGAATATCAGTGTGGTTTCCGGCGGGGCCAAGGTACCACCGATGCACTTTTCTCGATCAGGATAATTTTGGAAAAGTGCCGAGAGTTTAACATACCTGTGCACCAGCTCTTCATTGATTTCAGACAGGCCTACGACTTTCTCAAACGAAAGACTCTATGGTCTGCTCTGGTGTCAATAAGAATTCCTGGTAGACTGGTATCACTATGCAAAATGACAGTACAGAAATCTCAATGCTGTGTACGAGTAGAGAACGAAATATCAAAGTTTTTTCATGTCGACTCCGGTTTAAGACAATGTGATGCTACCTCTGCTACACTCTTTAGTCTAGCCTTAGAATATATATCCCGTCAAATGAAACTACCGACCAACAACAATGTCTTGTCAATAAACTTAGTACAGATGATTGCGTACGCTGATGATGTTGTTATTCTCGGCCGAAGTAAAGCTGTTATGAGTGAGACTTTCAAGTCGCTTGAGAGTGGTGCTAGAAAAATTGGTTTGCAAATTAACTACAATAAAACCAAACATATGATTGTTTCAAGAGAGGCTGAGAAGAAAGATTTGATGTGCGGCGATGAACGAATTGAGGGAGTTGAATCTTTTAAATATTTGGGATCAATGCTTGACTCAAACAACAGCATGCTTACAGATATAAAGCTCGAATCGCTCTAGGTAATCGAACTTTCTACTCAATTAAACCTCTCCTTGGATCACCGTATGTATCAACTAACACCAAGCTCAAGTTATACAAGACATTGATTAGCCTGGTTGTGATGTATGGGTCACAAACGTGGACCCTTACACAAAATGACGAATTGCATTTATCTGTATTTGAGCGTAAGATCCTTCGCTATATATTTGGTCCACTTAAGACAGACGATGGAGAGTATAGAACCCGATATCAGAGACCTTCTTGAGGGTCCTGATATAATAGGTTGTATCCGTTCTAATAGGATTGCTTGGTTTGGGCATGTTCTACGAGCCGATTCACAGTCTGGAATGATTAGAAAAATGGACGTTAGTACCCCAGGGAGTGGACGACCGCCAGATCGACCACGACTATAATGGGAGACGGACGTAATAAACGACCTTAAAAAAATCGGCTGTCATGGTAATTATGTCGCTGTTGCGTATGACCGTGGTGAATATTCAAAGCTGATTAGCCTGGCAACGCTCCTACATGGAGCATGAACGCCTTAAAAAAAAAAAAAAAAAAAAAAAAAAAACAAATTAAAAATTTTATTTGTTGGTATAGTAATATAAACAGGTTAAAACGAGAACAATACATATTTAAAATATAAAATAAAAAAGCTTGTTTTGTTTTTTAAACTATCTTTGATGCATGTATTACAATATGGTGATACAAACTTTAGCAATCAAACTGGCAATTAATCGAAATATTTTGTAGTCGGGACTAAAATAGCATCTTGTATTCGTATAGGATGATGGCAATTCTTCACGAGAATGAAGTTTCCCGAAACGAGCATAGTGAGTGGGGGGAATCATCCGATTATTTATTAGAACCAACTCATTACCGAAATTCGCAGATTTATTATAATTTGTTACGCATATTATAATATTTTTTTTCAGTGCGGCAGTAAATTATCAGCGGCCGCCATTTTGTTTATTTTCAAAAAAAACTTCGATCAGGTACTAGATTAGCTATTAAAATAATATTTATTTTTATTTGAATGACTTGAGATGAACCTGTTAGAAGTTATAAGGTCACCGGTCACAAATATAGTGATAACAAATATATAATTCATATATCTTTTTCAAATTTGAGTCAATTCAAGTTAAAACAAAATTTAATAATTTAAAATTATTAGTTTTATAATAATTTATTATGCAACAATCATGTATTAATAAAAATTACATGAAAATGGCATACGCTATTTTTTCTACACCCGATAAATAACGAAAAACTATAAAGAATTAATCATCGACTCCTCCACACATATCGGCGAAAACAGAAAACACAGTACAAAATATTTTACCCCAAAAATCTAAGGAAGTGTACGAAAAACTATATCAAAAATTGCATATTTGTAGAATTTTTTATAGAAATACGAGTAATTACTGTTATTGTGCTCAACACAAATATAAATATAATATTTAATCAATAAAAACCCATAGTTTTTCAATCAAACATGCTGCGTATTTGACGTTTGTTGAATTTTTCGTAGAATATAGCTTAACTTCAATAATTATTTTATCAAAATGTCTGATATCAGCAATATAAAAGATTTTATTTATATTGCTGATATCAGACATTTTGATAATATAATTATTGAAGTTAAGCTTTAGTCTACGAAAATTTCAACTAGCGTCAAATGCACAGCATGTTTGATTGAAAAACTATGGGTTTCTATTGATTAAAAATCTGTATCGTTATGAAAAATCTGTATCAAAATGGATATCATTATGAAACGGATTTTGGCGATATAAGTGTATTTTTATAGTACGGGTGTAGAAAAAATAAATTTCATTACTAACGAAAATAATGATTTAAAATACTAGTTTTTTTATACCTCTGACTACCCCTAATCCCTTAATGAAAGTCACTTTTGAAGATGAGTAATTAAAATATATATTAAAAGAAAACAGTTTATGGAATCGAATCTGTTGAATGGGATGGCATATGTTGATATTTTATGATAAAGAATTATTCTTAATTTAAAATAAAATAAAAGGTCTATGATGAAGAACCTAGACTAGGGATTCTTAACAAGGGGGCTGCCAAATATATTTGTAGGGCCGTGTAAATATTTTTAAACAAATTTTTAATTTTAATATTTAAATTTTAAATAATTGTTTAAACCAAAATTATTTTTTTTACTACTTGCATGAGAAATTTCAATTATTTACTCAAAAACCCAAGACAAAAGTTATTTTTCTCAGCTAAGGTTACTAATAATTATTCCCCACACCTAATAATAAGTATTTTAGCACCTTAGTTGTTAACTGAGTTCATCTTTGAATTTTTTTAGTTTCTTCCTAAAATAATAATAATATATTAAAAAATAATAAGCGTTTTGATTTTATTTTAATAATAATAAATAATGAATGAATGCAAAAACTTCTTTGCAACTATAGTTTAGTTTATTTGAAATTTTAATTCGTGTTAAACAGAATTCTGTTGAAATTTAGTTTAGTTGTGAGTTGTAGACTAAAAAAATTCTAAATTTGGCTCAACAATATTGAATAGATTTTCAATTCAATTTAATTCATTTCAAAAATAAATAAAAGCTATATTTTTTAATGCAAAGCATATGTGATTTTTATATAGTTTTAAAAAAATTAATTGAAAATAAATTTCTAACTAAGCAGCCCTCAATAATAAATATCCAATACGCAATCCAATGATATGATACACAATGTTTCACCAAATCAAAATTTTTATTTATTCACCATTTGCTTATTATTTGACATTTTATTTTGTGAATAATTAAGAGTTTTAGTGCATTTTTTATATCAAGTAGTAAAAAAAATAGTATATAAACCTCGGTGAAGAAAATTTTCTCCATTTCGGTGCTTAATTCGCTCGAAACTTCGTTTCTCGCGAATTAATATCCACCTCAATGTAGAAAATTTACTTTATCACCTCGGTATATAATGTACTATTATAAATCTAGGTGAACGATAGTCGAAAACGAACTCTCATTTCATTATTTTTCAATAAATACTTCTGATATTCTGCTTATCGTTTTTGGAGCATTGTATTTCGAATCTATGCAATGGATGCAAAGGCCCAAAGCGGCAATTAAGATGGAGAGACAAATCTTAAGGGAGGCTTCACTACATCACTTTATCCAATTTTGTCCAAAAGTTTGTCCGATCCTCGCATTAAATCAATCGACCGAAGAAGTCAACCCAGATACAATTATCTTCTGATTTCTCAGTTCGTTCTTTTTCCTAATAAAATTCGTATGATTTGTTTTTATATTTTAATGCTTTGTTTTTAAATATATTTATATAAGGGGCTACGTCACAAATTAAACATTTTTGTGCCAAAATCTTATTTATTTTTACGCAGCTAAAATAAAATTCATATGAGTTTTAATTAAATAGCATTGCTAATGTTTTTTGCGCCTATATGTTTTGTTTTCTTGAGTCTATATGTTTACATAGCCCGTGGAACGAACACTATCATTATTTTCACAAATGGGCTATTGTTTTGAAAATGAACATTTATTTGCCGATATTTTGTTGATTTTTTGTTTTAAATCTGAAAATTAGGTATGTTATTGGTGTTGAATGAAAAAGACTAATACAGTATTTTTTATTTTATTGCAAGGAAATGGAGTTATGTGGGTATTAATTTTTGGTCATAGTCATGTCATGGTCACGGTTTTTCGGTAAATTATCGGGATTTTGCTAATAACTCTTACAAATTTCATGAATTGATACACAAGATAGTTTAAAAATAGTTATTTTATCAAAACGGGGAGTTGAAAATTTATAATTTATTGGATTTTTCTGTGCGGGACCCTTTTATTGAAAAGCTCATATCTCAAAATAGCACTTTTATTTTATTTATTTTATTTTTATAAATTCGTATATAAATTCAACGAAATTTGTGAGAATTATTAGTAAACCACCGACACCATATACCAAAAACTTTAAAATTTGACCAAAATTTCATAACTCCATTTCAGAATCAAAAAAACCTGAATTCAATTTTTTCCTTTCGTCAATACCAATTTCGTTAACCTGGACAAATTTTAACAAATTTTAGGTATTTTAAAAAGTCGATAAAACATGTCCATTTGCAATAGAATAGTCCTGTAGTAATATTCAAAAGATCGTAGATCTATTTGGAATCCTGAATTTTCTTCTTTAGAATATGATAGGCCTAAGTATTATCATGTAAGACTTGTGAAAAAAACTAAAAAAAATTGTGATTTCGAGTCATAAATTTTTCAGTAACAGAAATAAATTGTTGATTTTAAACTAATATTAACTATTTCTTCACTAACTTACAAAAATGCATGTCAATCCAATAAAATTTGTGACAGTTATTATAGCAAAACACCGACGTCATACTGAAAACCCGTAAAAACTGTCCAAAATTCATACCTCGCATAACTCAAATAGCAATAACCATATCCATAGCATACCAAATTTCCAGATTTTTTAAAAATGATCGAAAAAAGTGGCTTCACACTTTTATAAGAATAGACTATATTCTTTTTAAAATGATCGCCAAATTTGTATATAAAATATTGTATAAATTTATTTGCAAACGTATGATAGGTTATTGAAGATTTTCAAGAAAAACCGGGACTTTAGAGTGTTGTTTAGCCTGTCGAACCCCTCGCCTATCCACACTTTCATTTTTAAGGTGGCCGCGAGATCATTTTTTTTATTTTAAGGGGCCGTGACTGCTAAAAGGTTAAAAACTACTGACCTAGGTGACGTCATGCGAGATTGAAATTGGAGCATGATGCAATCATGCATAAAAATAATTCAGTCCACAGAAGACTTTCACAGCTATAGTAACACACGGTTAATTAATTGCAAACTGTTAATAAATTGTTTATTAATTGTAAACTGCTTAAGCATATAGGATCATTACTATCACATTCTGTTAAACCAGTTAACAGCGTAGAAATTTATTCCCTCACTCCATCCAATTCCATTTGGGTTTTCCATCCGCAAAAAACAGACAAAGTGACAAATAGTTGAATGTTATTTTTCAGTGATTCAGTTGTTAGGTGTGAACAGGCATTTTTTAAGTGGTCAAATTTGTACAGGTTGACAGCAGTGTGATGTCCTCAGCATATAAAACTAGTTTTCCTTAAACTAATAGTTGGTGGAGACTTGAATTGTAAAGGTTGAACAAAGTGGTTGACAGACACCCTTCCTTGCGGTACTGTTTACTTTTCATATATAGTTGACACCCTCGAAGCCGAGTTTCTAACATAGCCAACTTTCAGCTGTTTGTGGAAGCTTGTGGTTTATGGAATGGAAATTTGAGCTTTTATGCTTTATAGTCTTATGTGTAATCATTTTCAAAGTTCATCAAAGTTCATCAAAGGCAACTATTTATAAACCATAAATGCATCCATATAAATAAAACATCATTACGGTAATACCAATGGTCAACATGAGTTTAAATCTTTTCCACACAATAATAAATCAGCTCATCTCCATTAAACACGTCTGGTTTAAATGCATTCAAGCAAAAAATGTTCATATAAAAACAATGATCAAGTTAAACAAAGACAAAACTTAATCTTATATTTATGTTATAAAAAATTTAAAAAGAATAGTTTTGTTTAATTAAAAGAATAAACTTTTATTCTTTATCGTCCTTTATTCTCAAAGTTTGTTTCTTTCTTGTATTTGTTTTTTCTTAGTAATCTTTTAACGGAAATTGTATTATAGCCATTATACAGTTTATTGTGTATACAAACAAAATTCTTTCGATTTTCTTCACGGATTCACAATCGTTGTCTCATGAATTTTCTATTACATTTTCAATTTTTTCACAGCTTTAATTTTGTTACAGTTTTCGATTTGGTGTTTTTTTCGTTTTGGTTTGGCTTCATCTCGAAATTGGAAATTTTAAACAATTTTTTTCTTATAGTTTCTAATACAAAATTAAAATCGAAATTCATTAGTCGTTTTTCGTTAAGAGTTTATCTTTCATTAGGAAATTTTCCAAAAGAAATAAGAAATAGTTAACATAAACAAAAAAGAAGAAAAATTTTGTTTTTATTTTCCGAAAAACTTTGTGCTTAATAAGATAAATAAGAACGTTTTGTGCTTTTTGTTTTCTATTGCTGGTTTTCGATTTTTTGAAAATATTTTAAGGAGATTTTGATAAATTAAAAAGTGAAAACAATAATTGGACTACCACACAAAGTTTTGTGGTTCTTATAGATTATGTAAATTAAATATTTTGTTTAAGTAAACAACACAAGTTATAACAGAACTATATTATAATAAGTTTGTTTTTTTAATCTCTAGGCGCTTTGTGAACAAATTTAAAGGAAATAAAATCAAAAGAAAAGAAAAAAAGTAAAATTTATATTTGTCAATGTTTTACTCAATCTGATTGATATTTTAAGACATATGCATTAGCAATCTTTAGATTTGGTGTATGAGATTTTTCTCCGTTAAAAATCTATTATATCTGTATGTTATCAATTTTAATTAAAAGTATACCAATTTGATAATAAATCTTGCATTTAGAGCATCGATCTATACTTCTACACAATTCACACATATTTTTGAATACACCGCTTTCTCGTTTTTGTAATTTTCTTTTATAATTTTTTTGTTAAGCTTTTATTTTTTTCTTAATATTTTTAGATTAATTCATATTTTTTTTTTCAAATAGTATTTAATTTTAAGTTTAGAAGTTTTTATTTTTTATTACTATCGTTTTTTTTAACTTTAATTCTTTTTTATATCTTAAAGTTTTTAAAATTTTTTAAAAATTTTTTCGTTTTTATTTTCCTGTTAAACTTTAAAATTTATTTTATTGCTTTTTATTTCAAATATTTATTTAATAAATGAAGAATTCAGAGCAGGTATAGATTCAAGAAATTAAATCTTAAATCACAATTAAGCAAACACTTTTAAATCGAGAAATGTATTATCATTGGAAGAAACACAAATCTAACAGGAAGAAATGCTCGAATGAAATGAGAAAATTTGAAGAAAAGTGCATTTTATTAAATCAAGAAACTGTTTTCTTAATGATAACTACCCTAGTTTTTTCCGTGTGGATACATACCATAAAACTTTACCAGGAGGTCATGTAAGAATGTCCAGAATGAAAAATAATGTAAAAATATTTTATTGGTGGCCAACAATCAGACAAGATTGTAATGAAGAGCTTTCTCATTGGCGAACCAATGAGAATGGCATAGCAGGATGCGTACCTTGAGTAGTTTAAAGCCGTCACGACTAAGGCTCAGCCATCGTGGGTTTGAGATGTTATAAACCTGCTGCTTCAGCACAAATGCAGACATGTACGCAATTTTCATGCATTAACAGAAATGGAAAAAAATACAAGTGAAAAAGATGAGACTCTGGCGACCCCTTTTTACGGAAGAACCACGGTCAGCACGTTCAACCCCCACATTCACTCACATAAGCTCACACACATACACTCATTCACACCCCTAAATCATAAGAACAAATAGAAATAATTCAGTTACACTCACGCCATGGTTATATCCTCCTGGTCTCCAAGCTTCAGTTATCTCAGCACTCCATCAGTAACAATTGTGTCCAAATACCTTGATTAATACTGCGATGTAACAATTTGTATAAATAAACGTTGAATAAATTTGCAATTAAAGTTGAACACGTTGAAAATACCAGGTAGCAATTTGTATAAATAAACGTTGAATAAATTTGTAATTGTAGTTGAATACGTCGAAATAAAATGTAACAATTTGTATCAACAAACGTTAAATAGTTTGCAAATTCGGTTGAATACGTTGAAAATATGACATAAAAATTTGTATATAACAAAAAAAAAGTTGAATAAATTTGTAATTAGAGTTGAACACGTTGAAAGTACCAGGTAACAACTTGTATAAATAAACGTTGAATAAATTTGTAATTATAGTTGAATACGTCGAAATAAAATGTAACAATTTGTATCAATAAATGTTGAATAGTTTGCAAATTCGGTTGAATACGTTGAAAATATGACACAAAAATTTGTATATAAAAAACGTTGAATAAATTTGTAATTAGAGTTGAATACGTTGAAAATATGACACAAAAATTTGTATATAAAAAAACGTTGAATAACTGGCAAATACGGATGAATATGTTGAAAATATGATGTAAAACTTTGTATACATAAACGTTGAATAACTTGCACATACGGATGAATATGTTGAAAATATAATGTAAAACTTTGTATATATAAACGTTGAATGAAGTGCAAATACGGTGGAATAAAGTGAAAATATAAGGTCAAGATTGGTATATATTAATATAAATACGGTATAAAACTTCGTTGTAAAAATTGAAACTGACGTCACAATTACTATACCCAAAAATTCGTTGAAAAAGTTGTCAATGAGGATATAAATATTGTATAGTATTACGGTGTAAAAATTTGGCTATGATGATACAAATCATGTACCAAAATACGTTGTCACACTTGACAATGATGATGTATATATTGTATAAAGCTTCGTTGTAAAAGTTGAAATTGATGTTGTAAATATTATATCCAAATTCGTTGTAAAAATTTGACAGGAATGATGCAAATATTATATAAAACTTCGTTGTCAAAGTTGACACTGATGATGTAAATATTGTATCAAAATTCGTATAAAAGTTTGGCATGAACGATATAAACATCGTCCAAAACTTCGTTGTACAAGTTGACAATGATGATATAAATTCTGAATTGATTTTGTACTCAATCAAATTTTGAAGGACAATATCTAATTGCAATCACCCAAAGTAGCGATCAAAATCACAACAATAGAATAAATTTTATTTTCAATGCAACACCAAATAGTTTAAAGTTTTCTTTATTTTTAATTCAGCATTTTCAATTTTAAGTGTGTACTTACAAAAAAAAGTTTCTTATTTATTGCGCTATTTATTTATTGACAACTATGTGAATCATTAATTATAAGATATAATATTATTTTACGTATGGTCGCACCATGCAAATCAAAAGTACAAGATTTAATCATTAAATAATTATTTTGTTTAGTACTACAGCATGCAAATGGAAAATTCCAGAGTATTAAATTAAACAATTCATTTACTATAGCATAGAATTATAAAGTTCAAGAACACCGTTCACGAATTTACATATTGAACTCAATTTATGAGTTAGTAGAAATACCGAACTTCAAGGTCATTGAAAAAGAACCAAATCAACAACTCTAAGATAAATAATTTATGATTTACTTTAGTTTACGGTAAGATCGACTCTGTTCATCAATAATTTTCCGTTCATTAACTTTTGAAATTCGTTTATCATCTTTTATTTTAAATACAATCTAGGTCATATGAATTTAATTTAACATACCGCTTCATATAAAGAATATGACCCGTAACAGAAGATTACCACATATATTTAACTCGATAATCATAGAATTAGCAAAACTTAGTAATTCACATTTAGTACACTTATTTCGACAAATACGTACAAACATATATATATTTTTTTGTTTTAACATTGACCAATAAATAATATTATTAACACTAGGTAAATTTTGCTACTTAAAATTACAACAGCACGGATTCTAATTTTAATTTTATTTTAATTTTCTATCGATTATAATCAATGACTGACCATCTACCGCGCACGAAGATGTCAAAAAAACCAAAAACAAGATCGTTCCAATTGGAACAGTAGAACTGAGAGAAAAACGATTGTACAGTCGTTCATTATATAGCCGTTTTGACTTCGAAACATTCGAATAAAGGGTTTCTGATATAAGGAAATTAATTATGTAAATCAATATTAGGATTTTTTTTTCGATAAAACGAAACGGGCGGTTACTTTGTAATACTGACCATTGCAAAAAAAAAACAATTTTGCGAAACAAATTATTTCTGACACATTAATAAGAAATATCAATGATTTAATATGAATTAAACGTAAGATTAATCGATTTTTAGAATGTTTATGTATCGCGAAACAATAATCTACAACAGTATTACAGTGAAATTCAGATCCATAACGGAAAGATAGATCCATAACAGGAAATCAGGAAATTTAGATCCATAACAGGAAATCGAATGCTTAACGAATGGTAGGACAATAATTCTTTTATTGTGACGAATGGACAAATACCCACAGCTGTTTGGAGGTTTGAAAACTTCGTTGATTAAATACGGTTAGTGTTTAGAGAATCCAAATTCAGGTAGTATGGTGAAATAAAGCGGAGGGAAACGTAGTATGAATCAATATTAGGGGATTGTAAAATTAAATATTAATGTTTATATATATAAAAAACTATGGGTTACGGAGACCATAAGCAAATATGACTATCGATGTTGGATGGATGAGAAACTATTATAAGCTACATAGGTTAAAGAAAATGTCGACTACTGAACCAGAGACTATAATACACTACGTTCAGGCGTTGTCCCAGGCTATTCATTACAAGATATACAAGAATATATAAAAAAATGTGCAACATGCGAAGAATCAAAAATCCAAAAGCACACTAAAATACCAATGCAAATCACATCAACAGCTTCAAAACTGTTCGAGAAAATAAACATGGATTTTGTAGGACCGATTTCGCCACCATCATCAGAAGGGCATAAATACATAATTACCAGTTCATGTGATCTTACAAAATACGCTATCGCAATTCTTACCATTGATTGCACAGCGGCAACTACAGCAAAGGCACTAGTCGAGAATATAATCCCTAAATTCAATATTCCAAAAGCAATCGTTTTTGATAATGGAAGCGCATTCACTGCCGCACTTTACCAGGAAATCTTAAATCTTTTGAAAATTAAACGTAAACTAACCACTCTATATCATCCACAAAGTAATGCAGTAGAAAGGAATCATAAGACTTTAGGTCAGTACTTAAGAGTCTATACAGAATGCGAACCAAATAGTTGGAATAAATACCTACCGTTTACAACTTTCTAGTTCAATAACTCCGTTAATTCATCAACTGGATTTTCTCCACATGAATTAATATTTGGCTACAAAGTAGAAATACCAACCACAATAACTCACGGTAGACCATCATATAATTATGATTCATATAAAAGGGAATTGCAAATCCAGCTTCGCAAGACCCATATTATGAATGAACTATTTCTCAGAAGATCAAATTGATTTTGCCTGAACATGTTAATTTTTTGCGTCATACTAGAGCGGTAATAGCGTCCCATCATTTAGCCGTTCATATAACAAAGTGTAGAACTGTAGCTTTACACCGGGACTTTTTCAACAGAGTCTCACATCTTTGGAGCTCCTTACCAACGTAGGATTTCGCTGATAATTTAAATCCCGAAAATTTTAAAACCAATGTTCATAAATTTCTCAGAGAAACAATAGTTTGTATTCAGAGACGTTATTTTATAATTAATTATAATTAACACTAAACATGCCTAACTTTCAATAAATAAAAAAATGGGTCTTTTAACAAAAGATAAAAAACGAACCAAAAACATTGCGTCTATTAACGCATGTTGTCATGGGACCTAGGTCTAAAGAGAATTTTATGTGTTATTATGACGTTCACATATTGTAATTTTTTTCCACACAACACATTTTATTAAAATGAGTATAAGAACCCACTACATAACCTATACTTTACTAATTCCTGTGTTTAAAATAATTGCCATGAATAAATAAAACCATAACACAAGTAAGTAATTATATTATTTTATTTTTCGTTTACCCTAATTTACATACACTCTTTCATCTATAACTATAAATATAATCTCATTTTCTAAGATTTACGGAACGATATCGCTTAAATCGTTGGTTTGATCGAAATAATTTAATTATGGTTAGAACATTATAAAACGAAACTTTTTGTATTTCAAATAAGACATAAATTTATAAACCGACTCAAAATGATGAATAAAAAAGGTTAAACAACGAAAATAAGAAAAGGAAAGAATAAGTTATGAAAATTTTAAGGAAATTGCGGTTTTAAATTATAAATATTAATTAAATTGTATTTTATTAGAAAATATTTTGCTTTTTATGTAGTAAATGTGGTATCGAAGAACTAGAAAGTCTTTAATCATAACGATTTAGAAATAAATTTGGGTTCTATTGCGAACATGTCCTAATAATTTTTTCTACTACCCAACATAAAAAATCTACTTTCGATGTTTGTTCATTGAATCGAAAACATCTTTTTCGTCACCGGTGATAAAAAAACCTATACGAATTACTTTCGTACCTAGTGACGAAAGCAATTTTTTAAAAGCCATCTATTTTCTAATTTCTTAACTAGAATAAACCATCCTAGAATACCCGTTAAGACAATCAATTGATTGAAAGAAATAATTTTGTTAGTGTTAATTTGTCTCTGTTTGGAGGATGACGTTAATTTATTTTTGAATTATTTACGGACAATTTACATTAAAATTGTAGAAATAATAATAGTTAAATATATAATATTCATATATTCTTTTTAAATAGTATGATAAAAAACAGTTGGTGTTAAGATATTTTAAAAAAATATTATTTCACCTATTTATTTAACAAAAATGAAAAAAAAATATTTATTTTACGTAAAATAATTTAGGTTGTGTTAAAATATATCAAGAATTTACGTAACGCCATACCCATTTAAAAACTAAATCAAAACTGATATTTTTATTTTAGATATCTGAAATCTGAATTTGATTTTGTTTATGATTATGACAAAATACAAACCGTCTTTAGTTATAAGACTACTAGACGCAAAATTCAAAAAACAATAAACCTTCAAAGATGTATTATTTAATGATTTTAAGAACTTTAAAGTAAATAGAATAATAATATAGGATTTTGTAGGGTAAATAGAATAAAAATATAACATCATGAATAACTATATGTATGGATATGTAAAAAATTAACGAAAAAAACAATAAGGCTTGTAATTAAAGACAGCTATGTCTTTGACATAAAAATTGGATATTTTATTCATATTGAGTCATCTATTTTTTAATAGCAGAAATATAAATACACATATACAATTTTTATTTGTAACAGTGTATGTTTTAAAAAATGAATTGTATGTAATTATAAATGAAAATGTTTAAAAATTAATAATAATTTTTAAAAAAGTAGTAGAAAAAGTACAGTCCTCTACTCGCCGAAAATCATATTTTGAATCTCGCGACCATTACCAACCTCGGCTACCGCCTTGGCTGGTAAACTGTCCTCTCGTTTCAAAATATGCTGTTTTCGGCATCGTTGAAGAATATACTATTATTAATTATATATGAACAGTTATTGTTATAAATTAAAATATATTTGAAGTGAAGACAAATTTAATGTTGAAAAGTTTTTATGTTTATTTAGAAAATAGAATGAGACAAGAATAAAAAACATTGTAAATTACTTTATCTTTCTAATCAATATTTTATGCAATATAAAACTGATTCGAGTTATTCAAAGGTTGGGTTTATTTAAAAAAAATTCTCAAACAGTTTTTAATTATAAATCAAAATTGCGATCAAAAATTTGCTATTGAAATTGTAAAATTACAACCAACAGGAGACAACCTTTATTCCTAGAGTTGTGCTTAAGTCTAGTACAGTGTTTGGATTTGATTTTTTTCACTACCCCATTACAAAAAAATTATATATTGGGAGTGCAAAAAAATATAAGAAAAAATAAATCAAAAAATAAACAATTATAATAATATAGTATTATTTAATTAGGGGCTAAAGTGCTCCTTTTCGTGTTGAGTCTGTACTATAGTTTGGATTATAGACGAAACACAAAAAGTCACTTTAGCTCCAAATTAAATACATTATTTTTTCGGCAAACGACTGTAAAGTTTAACTTTACTGCCGCTAAGGAGAAGGTTAAAGTCTTACTTTTTTGAGGTATAATCAAAGCGGCTGTAAAGTTTTTGTTTTATTTATATAATAGAACAACTGAGCCTACGCTCATCTAGTAATTTACATATTATATTTATAACACATTTTTGAGGGTGTAACCCATTAGTTAGTCCCATTTACATTATTTTATTAAGTATGTTTTGGATTATAAGATCAAATCTAGTGGCTTCGTTCTTTTAAGCCTTCTGTCAGCAACGGGCACATCCATTAGCTGGCGTATTTTAATATTTTCATGCTCGCGAATACGCGTGGTGTGTTTAATTGCATATTTTTAATTTAATCCTTCACGAACTCTATCTTTAGGTCCTTATGGAAGTCTTCGTTTCTGATGTACCACGGGGCATTAAGTATGCAATGCAGGACTTTGTTTTGGAACGACTGGATAACTTTCGCGTTCGTTTTTTTAGTACAGCCCCATAGTTGAATACCATACGTCCATACTGGTTACAGTATTTGACGATACAGAAGCGGTTTGTTTTGAATAGATAGTACTGAGTTTCTTCCAAGTAACCAGTACATCTATCTAAATTTCTAATTCAGTTTTTCTTTTTTCTTTCAACATGTTCCTTTCATCTCAGTTTAGCATTCAGTCAGGGGTGTGTGGATAGACAAGCTCCTCGCGCTACACCCTGGTTTACACTAAAAGTCTATTTAAAATTGGTATACCCAAATATTTCATTTCGAACTCTGGGATTGACAAATTTAGGAGGGAGTTGTGTACACTTAATTTGCTTTTTATTTAACTATCGTTTTAAATGGTAGGTTGCTTTGATCAATGTTTTTTTAGGTTGAACATAATTTTTATGAAATTAAAAATAACGTGAGAAAGATAGTATAACCTGAAACAATTACATTTGTATATCAAAAGTATATGTGTTGGAATTTAATGATGCTACAAATTTTATCATCTTTACCAAATATGTTGCCGATTTGGAATTGTATATAATACATGTTTCTAAAATTAAGTGAAGACTTAATACTCTTAACTTGATACTTGAGAACATCGATTATATCGATTTAAAGCTAACAATTACGAGACGGAAATTGCATAAATTCTATACAAAAAAGCATAGCTTATGTATGATTAAACATGGATGGCAATCATGATAAATAAAATAATTAAAAATGGTGGCACTTAGCCGATAGTGATTTGCAAACGGCAACAATGCGCATTAATACCATTGAATTTGCTTAGATTTCCGCAGGAAGATTTGTAAAATTTAAACTTGTTGATATATGGGTGTGACAACCACGCATACTTTAGTCCCTGCTAAAGTCCCCTATGTGAGTTATCTTGAGATATCGTATACCACTGGCAATAGCAATGCAATCTCATTAGCCAAAGTGATATCTTATAGGTACTGGTGAATGAAGTGTTTTCAATCAACGATACCATCCCTTACTCTAAGTTATGTAATATTCTTTGATACAGGGACGAATATAGGACTTATAAACATGGAGCAATTGGTATGGAGTGAAAATTTTTTTGCATCTATTTAAGAGGCCGAGTTTTTTAGACGCGCTTTTTGCCATCGCCATTACATGATCGTTCTAGAGTAGGTCATTTCAAACTGTGACACCCAATAAACGAATGTTTTTACATTTACCCATTGGTTTATTACATATACTGAATAAAATATCTTTGGGGAACTCGGTCTTTGATATGGAAACAATCAACAGCTGTGTTTTGGTAGAGTGAAAATTGACCAGGTTTTGGTCACCCCAGTCGGCGACTTTTTTTAGGTCTTTATTCAAGTTTATGGCAGCTCTCAGAGTAGGATTAATTCGTTCGTGTATTTTACCTTTTGAAGGAAGGGGCTCGTACAACTTGTGCAGAGTACTATCATCTGCAAAACTATTTATTGGGTTGCTCTATTGGAGATTTTCAACAATTTGTGGATATAAATCAAAAATAGGGTTGGAGAAAATACTGAGCCTTGCGGTACACCAGCGTTAATTAATTTGGACTCAGAAGAAAATCCGTCTAAGGAGACCGAAATGTATCGGCTGGATAGAAAATTTTAAATCAGCTTTACAACATTGCGATGCAAACCATACACAACGAGCTTGTTGATTAAGTTGCATGCCAGACTCGATCAAATGCCTTGGAGATGTCTAAATAAATAAAGCGATAACGTGTGTTTCCTCACCTTTATCAAGTATGCTATTCCAACAATGTGGTACATAGATTAATAGATCGGTAGTTGATCTTTTGTTTCAAAAACCGTTTTATCTGTTGGCTATTAAATGATTTGCTCCCAGAAATTTTGAAATGTGTGTATTGATATAATGCTCGTAGACTTTGGATAGGACCGATAGTAAAGCTATTGGCCTATATTTTGAGATATCGGATTTTGGTCCCTTTTTGGGGACGAGCTGGACATTTGCCAACTTCCAGCACGAAGGAAATATACCAGGTTTGTAGGATTGGTAGAATATTTTAGTCAAAGTTGGTGCAAGTTCTTTAGAAAAGGTTTTTAAAATAATGGGTGGAATATTGTCCATTCCTGAAGCTTTGTTGATGTTTAACCCCTTTACGAGTTTAGCGACTATTTTGGGTTTGAAGTGGAGTTCATTCATATTAACTCCTGAAGACTGGATTTGGGGTATTTGTTTAGGAGTTTCAGTGGAGTTCAAAGCAAAGCGTTCAGCGAACAAGTAAGCTTTTCTTGCGGGATCATTGACGATTAAATCACCATCAATAATAGGGGGAATAAAAGATTTTGTACCAGAATTTAAAGAATTAATGGCACTGTAGAAACTCTTGTCAGAAATAGACATAGACGTAAGTTTTGAATATATCCGCACCGTGAACAAATAAAGACTCAAAACAACATTCATCATTTGTTAGTTTATTTTAATATAATAATATTTATTTATTTATTTTATTTATTTTCATATGGATACAAAACAAGCAATAAAGCTCACAAACATGCATCTCGGTTAAAATACAAAAGATTTAAAACGTTCTTAATCTCTAGTTACAAAAAAAAAAAAAATAAAAAAAAAAATAAAAAAAAAAATAAAAAAAATAAAAACTAAAATAAAAATAAAATATACACTTAAATGTTCACAAGAAGTTCATTCAGTTCATTCGGCTTATTAATCTGATGCTTATTCAAAGATTTACTTGCGTAAGATATTGGTAAATCTTTACCAATTTCACCTTGTGAAAGTACTGCCCCTAATGCATAGTTTGATGCATCTGTCGTCACTATGAATTTTTTCTTGAGGTCTTGATAAGCAAATTTAAATTTACATTGAAGTTTATCAAGAGTATTTGAGTCAAGCACAGTTATGAAAGTCTTCGATAGTTTTTTGAATTCTCGCTTGAGTGTACTTACTTCTGTACAAAGGTTTAGTATATGCTCATGAGTATATCGCCTATTGAGACTTTTATTTAAATTAGAGAATAATCGTTCTAGTTCTTTGATTACTTCATTAGCTCTCTGCACTTTATCCATCAACAAAAAAAAATTATTATGCATACACAAAAAATTATAAAAGATTTTAAAATTTTGGTTTAAACAACAACTTTATTTACTTGTTTTTTATTTAATATTGTTAAAAAAATACAAGTTCAGTCTATATATTATAAATATTATTATGACTAGGGGGTATCCTGCGGGCTCCGCCCCCCCTCCCCCCTCCTTTCCCCCTCCCTACGCACACCAATACACTCTTGCTCTTTTTGTCCGGCTTTGATACAACTACTAAGTACTATCCATCATAATCCAACCCCTTCTAATCTATTCTGTATGTACCTTCTGCTTAACTATAATTCTACAAAAACCATCGTGAGGTTAACGATAAATTTTTATACGATCAATCACAAATAGTTGAAAATAATAATAATAAGAAAATACTGAAATAGCAGCTTTTGTTCTTCTATATTTTATTTACAGAAAATGAAGCTATGCACAAATAATGATGGAAAAAAATATTCTATGATTTTTAGCACTATCTGTCATATAAATTATTAATTTTCTTATTAATATCGCAACGATATAAATTTGAACGAAACGGCTAAAAGACAATTAGAGCAACAATTTTTAAAAACTACATTATCGAAAAATTTAAATGCCGTAAATGGAATTTTTATTAATAAAAACGAATAATTTTTATGTTCTATAAAAAAAATAAACCAAAACAATAAAAATTAAATATAGGGCTCGCGTTGAGCTCCGAACCTTTCTCACAACCCCCTACATCGGCAATTACAACGAAATTTCGTACTGACTTTCTTAAAGCTCATTTTATTAAATCGGTTTAAATTATTAAATATTTGAAAATGTATATTATAACACAAACTGTTTTTTGTCCAAAAAATATCAAATGTTTTCAACCAACATTGTTTTAAAAATTGTTAAAAATCTATATTTTTCTATGCTGCTATGTTCGCTGTACTATAGAACAATTTTCTGGTTCTGGTCCTGCCATAATAACGCTAGTATTTTACGAAATGTTGTGTCAAAAAGTGAGGAAATAGACCTTTAATTATGTACTTTCATAAATCTGTTTCCTCTTTTCTTTTTTAATAAACTTATTATAAAAACCATCTAAAAACTTTACTATTTAATGTAAAAATTATTCCTTGAAAAAAGGTTATTATTCCTTTAAAAAAATTCGATCTAATTTTCATAATAAATATTACATATCTTGTGACTAAATGAAAATAAAAAAGGTTTTATTAATAAAATATCAACAAAAATTATAAATATATGTATTATGTAGCTCAATTAAAATAAAATCCCCTGAATGCATTCTAATTTTTATTAAAACTTCAAATAACTAAACAAAATGACGTCACACGATCTTTTATGATAAAGCTGTTATATTGCAAGAGAAATACATACTCAAATAGTAGTTTTTGTTTTTCCTTAATTTAGTTCACAGGAATGAAATTATGGCAAATAATTATCGGAAACCACTATTATATGATTTTTAGCACTGCCTGTCAAAAAACTAATTAATTTTCTTGTTAATATCGAGATTATAATAATTTGAACGAAACGGGAAATGACAGTGCAATAAAATGCTATAAAAACTGCATTATCGATCAAATTGCACTATCGTAAAACGAAATGTATGTATGAATAAAATAAAAGTGTGAAAAAAACAATAATTTTAATGTTATTTATAGTAGTTGTTGTTATTCTTAATATCAAAATGTAAATATCGAAATGATTTTAATGATTTTAATTTGAACAAATTATGGCAAAAGACAACTTAACTTTTTAACTAACTTTAAAGAACTACTTAGTCGATAATTCTAAGTATTCAAAAACAAAATTTTATATAAGTTTTATTTATATATGAATTATTTATTTATATGAATTCATTCATGAATAATAAAATAAAAAAGCACAATAATTTTAAAGTTATTTAAAGAAAATAATGAATTTATGAATAAAAAAAAAACAATTTTAATGTTATTTAAAATAAAAATTTAAAAACTGCATTATCGTAAAACGAAATGTATGTATGAATGTATGAATATGAATAAAATAAAAGTGTGTAAAAAAACAATAATTTTAATGTTATTTAAAAAAAAAATAAAAAAAATGTGAAACAATCAGGTTTCGAACTTTCTATAGATTGAAAGTCTATCATCATCATCATTCGAGCGCGCTACCCATTTACCAATTTGAACTTTTGTAAAATGATAGACTAAAGGATAGATAAGATTGAACGTTACGCTCGTATAGAAGGATAGACTTACGGCTATTATATTATTGATTACGATAATGGTGATTATGGCAATAACCTCACATTTATTAATTTTTTTTATAACTGTATTACCAGTTATAGTTGTTGCGGACCCGGCACCTTTTGTATAACAATGATTTCTGTTTTAAACCTTATTTATTTTTTAAATTTTAATTTTTAATTTTTATTTTTATTTTTATTTTATATTTCGCCTCATTGGCATCATCGGAAATTTTTTAAAAATTTAGAAAATTTGGTTAAAACAATTATCTAACTTAACTATTTGACATTCACTGACAATGGTCTTTGGTTAAAAGGCTAAAATTTTAAATACGAACAAGACTATAGTGTTTAATTTTAAAAGATTATTGTTACTTTTGTTTTGGTTATTAAAAGCGCAATTGATGTTTGAAACATCAATTGCGCTTTTAATAACCAAAACAAAAGTAACAATAATTTGCAAATGATGTTTTTCAAACATCAATTGCGCTTTTAATAACCAAAACAAAAGTAACAATAATTTTTTAAAATTAAACATTATAGTCTAGTTCGTATTTAAAATTTTAGCCTTTTAACCAAAGACCATTGTCAGTGAATGTCAAATAGTTAAGTTAGATAAATGTTTTAACCAAATTTTCTAAACTTTTAAAAAATTTTCGATGATGATAATGAGGCGAAATATAAAATAAAAATAAAAATAAAAATTAAAATTTAAAAAATAAATAAGATTTAAAACAGAAGCTGAATTAGTGTTTTTTCTAAAACTACTTGAAAGAAAGAGTTAAGTACAGTTAAGATCGTGATCTCGTTGGGTGTAGATCGTCATTTTGACTACTCTTCAATTTCTATCTAAAACTATTAATTTTTGTTCCATATGATATTCTAAAATATAAAATATAGTGTTAAAAACGTAAAAAAATAAATACAGTTGTATCAGTTGAAAGAAAGAAAAAAATAGCATAAAACAATAAATTCGGTCCGCCATAATTGTATAAACAATAAAAAAAAAAAATCGAAAATGTATCTAAAATTATTAATTTTATTCCATGTGATATTCTAAAATATGAAAAATATTGTGATATTCTAAAATAAAAAAAATACAATTATATCAGTTAAAAAAATAGCATAAAACAAACTAGATTCGGTCCGCCATAAAATCGAAATGTCCAACTGCAAAAAGTGTTCTAAACGAATAAGTCGTGAAAACGATCTTAAAGTTAAATGTGAAAGTTGCTCAAGTTTGTTTCATGCTGTGTGTGTAAATTTAAATGAAGAAGATATTAATCATTTTGATAAGGAAAGAAAACAATGGTTTTGTGTTGATTGTGCCACTAACTTTAGCAATACAACCAAATGTCAATCTTCCATTGATGTGCTACTAAAAGAATTTAAAGATCTAAAAGATATGTATAAGAAACAAGAAGAACAACTTCATATTCTTTCTACGCAAATGCATAATAGACTAAAGCATCTTGAATTGGCTCTGGATAAAATTAACTCGCTTTCAGTGGAAAACTCGTCGCTTAAGCTGAAAGTTAGTGCTTTAGAACAGGATCTTGATCATACCAATCAATCCGTTAGGAGTAACTGGCTTGAGATAAGAGGTCTAACAGTTCAGCCGGATGAATCAGTTCTTGATGCCACACTTCTTCTATTAAACAAAGGTATGAACATTCCTATATCGCGAGAAGATATTGATGATGTATATAAACACTCACCTAAGATCGTAAGTGGTAAAAAGTATATTCCAACAATTACATTAAAATTATGTTCACGTTTAAAAAAAGATCTCATTTTATCACGCAAAGCCATATTAAAAAAGAATCTTACTACCAAATTGATTTATCCAACCAAGAATGAACCTATTTATATACAAGATAGCCTTACACCATTTCGAAAAAAATTATTTGGAGAAGCAGGAGCTGTTAAACGTAATTTAAATTATAAATTCCTATGGATTTCACATGGCCAGATTTTGATGAAAAAAGATGAAGAAAAATCTACAAAGACTGTTGTTATTCGAGCATATGATGATTTACCAAAGAAATAGTTTTTGTGTATACGTGTGTGTATTTACATACGTATACCTCCTATATTTTTATTTTTTATTAATTTCTATATATTGTAATAAACTTCGTCCAGAATGGGTTAATTTTATTTACTCATTCATTAATTAAAAGTTAACTCCTTTTTCAATCTTTTACTTGTATTGCAAATTGTATTGCATAAATTAATGTAAATTAAATTTGTTATACAAATGTTTACATTAATGAATTAAAAGGAGTTACCTAATACATTTTCCATAAATTAAATTTGAGTTCGCTAATACAAATGCAAGTATGAATGAAAACAGGTGTGGCCTATTTCAGATGTACGGACTACGTAGTATTGATTTCTAGTGGATTATAGAAGTTTCGATTTATTTATTTTTCGATATAAATAAGCAAACAAAAATATCAGATAGTCAGTTTTACTTTTGCAATTAAAAGTGTTTATAAATATTCGCAAGTTTAAGGAATAATCGGTGGTATCTGAGCCTGGGTACTAATAGTGAAAGAATCTGAACTTAGTGGAATAGTAAATACAGATTTTACGATTCCGAATATTGTTGATTCAAATTGCGGAAAAGCGGTGAAGTTTATGGTACATAAATTGGAGACCCTGGAATTTATTGTAAGGAAAAACGGAAGCTGCTGTAATTTGTTGACAAATAAAGTTTGAGATTCTGTTAACCAAAGATCTGTCTTTTACTATCGTGTTTGTTCAATAATCTAAAAGAACCAACGAAGAGTCGTTACAGTGGTGTCAGAAGTGGGATTATTGAAACAATGGTCAAAACAGTAAATATTAGTGATCTCAGCCAGACCCAGCTAAAGGACGAGTTGAGGAAAAGGAATGCTCCAATCCACGGAACGAAGGCAGAACTTGCATTCCGGCTGCGTAAAATTTTAGAAGAAGCAGGTGAAAGCACAGAGGTCATAGAAATAGAGCTGGAGGATGCTCCGGTTCAGAATGCCCCCGCAATTGATCCGATGATGGCGTTGATGAAAGAAATGATGGCACAGCAACAACAACAAAAAGTAGAACAACAACAATTTGCTGATATGATTGCCAAACAAGGAAACAACCAACAACAACAACTTGCTGATCTGATGGCCCGACAAGAGAAGCAGGCAGCAGAACAAAAAGTAGAGCAACGACAACAATTTGCTGATATGATGGCGAAGCAAGAAAGTCTACGTGAAGTAATCGAGTCACGTATATCCTGTGCAGAGGTGAAAATCAACAACATGGAAAGGGAGCTGCGGACAGTTACCGAAGAACAAGAGAAATTACGCAAACTTTCGAGTGAATTACGCCAAGAAATAGCACAAGGGAAGTCAGGTAACATGATCAATCCATCAACTACTTCAGCTCCAGCTAGAGTAAAAACACCCGCATTTGATGGATCTACATCGTATCAGATATTTAAGATGCAATTTGAGATTGCAACAACTGGGGTTGATCACCAGCAAAAAGCAAATGCGCTTATATTGGCATTGAAGGGACCTGCTGCTGAAATTTTGCAAACACTATCAGCGACAGAGCGTGATTACAGCAAGATAATGGAGGCCTTAGAAGTAAGATATGGGGAAAGTCATATGCAAGCTCTCCATCGCATGCAGCTCAAAACACGGAAACAAGGAGTCAGCGAAACTTTGCAAGAATTAGAGGCTGACATTGTGAGACTGGTAAATCTGTCATATCCAAACTATAACGCGGAACACCGAGACGAACTGGCAGCTGATACATTTATCAATGCTCTTCGAGATGTACAAATGAGAAATCAGCTTTATCTAAGTGGAAAGAAATTACCTGCGGAAGTCTTAGCATTGGCCCTGCAAATGGAAGCCGGAAAAAGAGCGTATGGCTCAGATAGAGTACGTCAGATGGAAGTTGCTGAGGAACCACTGAAAGCAGCGCTTTATGAAGTGATCATGCGTGTCAAAAGTTTGGAAAATAAACCTGAACAAAATCAACGAAGTAGATCTAGCAGAGTAAGATGCTGGAACTGTGGGAAGTTGGGGCACATCCGAAGAGAATGTAAATGGGAGCCACACCCGGAAGACAGAGGCCGCGTTCCGGATTCGGGAAACTAGATTGTGCCAGTTTTGGAGGGCGAAAGCTGGCTCAATTACAATGCCCTACATTGGTGGTATCACAAGTAAAAAGAGAAAATAGTAGTCTAGTCTTAGAGGCAACCGTTGGAAGCAAATCGTGCATGTTGACTTTGGACACAGGTGCCTCGAGATCGATAGTGCGTCCAGATGTGGTTTGTGATAGTCAGATCGATACAGCAAGACGATTCACCCTAAAAACAGCTACGGGTGAAACAGTTCTAGTTCATGGAGAAAGCGACCAAGAGGTTCACCTTGGAGGAAATTCATTTAGGCACCGATTTATTGTAGCAGATATAGAAGATGACTGCATAATTGGGCTTGACTTCATGAAAGAATACAATTTTATATTAGATCTGGGAAGCCACGTACTGAGATATGGAAACACAGAAATAGTGCTAAACGCCACCAACGACAATGCTGAGGTCCGTGTTATTAGTGATGGACCAACTGAGATCCCGGCAAAATCTGAGAAAATCATATGGACTAAGCTACTAGATAAAAGTGACCAAAATTCACCTGTGATGATTGAGCCAGCTAACAACGACTTTGGAGGAAACATTATGATTGGCCGAACGCTAGTTGCAGCAAAAGAGGGAGTAGTTCCAGTGCAACTGATTAACTTCTCAAATAAACGAGTGGTCATCAATCATGGAGAAGAAATCGCCAAATGCAGCACCATAAAAGAGATAATCAGCTGTGAAGAAGAGCAAATGGTCTTCATGCAGAGAAACAATCCCGCATTAGTAGCAATTCTTCAAGATCTCAGTAAAAGAATGAATCCAGCCGAATTCAATGAAATCAAGAGGGTATTAACGAAGATGAGCAGCGTTTTTTCTACTGGAGATGAAGATGTTGGAAGAACAAACATCGTGCGACATAGGATCAACACTGGAAACGCTCATCCTATCAGACAGCCTCCTAGAAGACTACCACTGGCTAAACACGAGGAAGTGCAAGGAATGCTGGACAAAATGAAAAGTGATGGAGTCATCAGGCCATCTAAGAGTCCATGGAGCTCACCAGTGGTGCTAGTTAGAAAAAAAGATGGGTCAGCTCGTTTTTGTGTAGACTATCGAAAGCTCAATGAGGTAACCATTAAGGACAGCTATCCACTGCCACGAATTGATGACACACTGGATACACTATCAGGGGCCAAATGGTACAGCACATTAGATCTGAAGAGTGGCTACTGGCAAGTTGAAATGCACCCAGAAGATCGACGAAAGACAGCATTTTCTACTGGCAATGGGTTGTGGGAGTTCAATGTGATGCCGTTTGGTCTATGCAATGCCCCAGCAACATTTGAACGTCTAATGGAATGCGTGTTACATGGTTTAACCTGGAAGGCCTGCCTAGTTTATCTTGATGACATCATTATAATGGGTCGCAACTTCGAAGAGCATCTAATGAACCTCGAAGAAGTACTCAGAAGAATAAGTAATGCCAACATGAAGTTGAATCCGGTAAAGTGCAATCTCTTCCACAAAGAAGTGAAGTACCTTGGACACATCATTACAGAACATGGAGTCAGAACCGATCCCGAGAAGATTGATGCTGTGAAAAATTGGCCAGTACCGAAGAATGTTCATGAGCTACGCAGTTTCCTTGGCTTATGCACCTATTATCGAAGATTCGTGGAGAATTTTGCAAATATCGCCAAGAGTCTACATAAATTGACAGAAGCAAATACCAAGTTTCTGTGGACAACCGAATGTAATGAGGCCTTCTGCAGTTTAAAAGAAAAACTATGCAACACCCCTATACTAGCCTATCCAGAATCCGGAAAGATGTTCATTCTGGACACAGACGCAAGCAATGTAGGAACTGGAGCTGTTTTGTCACAGAAAATTGGAGACGATGAGAAAGTGGTGGCATACTTCAGTAAAGTTCTGTCAAAGCCGGAGCGGAATTACTGTGTCACGAGGAAGGAGCTGTTAGCTATCATCAAGGCTGTGAAACATTTCCACAAGTATTTGTGTGGACAACCATTCCTGATTCGCACGGACCATGCTGCTCTAAAATGGTTATTACAATTCAAATTTCCTGAAGGACAAGCAGCAAGATGGATAGAGATCCTGCAGACCTACGACTTCAAAGTTGAACACCGCAAGGGAAGGATCCATGGTAACGCTGATGCCTTGTCTAGAAGACCCTGTATAGAGGAGTGCAAGTCATGTAGCAGAACTGAGGGAAATGAGGCAATGAAAGTGAATCAAATCAGGTTCCAAACTCCTGACGATTGGTGTACTGAGGCAATTAAAAGAGAGCAGCTAGAAGATCCAGCTATGGCTCCAGTATTGAAATGGAAAACCGAGGCAAGGCGACCAGAGTGGAAAGAGGTCGCACCTTTAAGTACGGAGGTGAAATGTTACTGGGCGCAATGGGACTCACTATTTATGGACAACGGGATATTAAAAAGAAAATGGGAGTCCGCTGATGGAAAGAAAGTGTTGGAGCAACTGGTGTTGCCGTCAAGTCGAGTGGAAGAGGTACTGGGAAAGCTGCATGGAAGTATTTCTGGAGGACACCTGGGAGTCAATAAAACCCTAGCCAAAGTAAGGGAGAGGTTTTATTGGGTAAGGTATCGAACAGACGTGGAGCAATGGTGTCGGCGATGCGATACTTGTGCAGCGAGCAAAGGACCAAAAACTAGAACTCGAGGAGAGATGCAACAGTACAATGTGGGTGCCCCAATGGAGAGAATTGCTATAGACATCGCGGGGCCATTTCCGGAAACGACAAAAGGTAACAAATACATCATGGTGGTCATTGATTACTTTACAAAATGGCCGGAGGCTTATGCAATACCGAACCAGGAAGCAGTTACGGTCGCGGAAACATTAGTCAATGAATGGGTTTGCAGATATGGAACACCGCTCGAGTTGCATACCGACCAGGGAAGGAATTTCGAATCTCAACTGATGGAAGAGCTGTGCAGAACACTCGGCATTAGAAAAACACGAACTACACCTATGAACCCGCAGTCAGATGGCATGGTAGAACGATTCAACCGAACCATGGAAGAACATTTGTCAAAGGTAGTAGAAGCCAACCAAAGAAATTGGGACAAGGATCTTCCGTTATTCTTGATGGCCTATCGTAGCGCAGTGCACGATACGACAAGTGAAACGCCAGCGAATATCATGTTCGGAAGAGAACTACATCTTCCTAGTGACATCGAGTTTGGCATCCCTGGAGGTCTGGTATCCACGAAAACAGATTATGTGGGACAACTAAGGGAGAAGATGAATAAAATCCATCAGCAGGTTCGAGACCACATTAAGATTGCCAGTGACAAAATGAAAACCAGGTACGACATAAATGCAAATAGTGGCGGTTTTCAAGAAGGAGAATTGGTATGGCTATACAACCCCAGAAGAACTAAGGGAAGATCACCCAAGCTGCAGCCAGATTGGGAAGGCCCATATAAAATAATCAAACGAATTAATGATGTCATCTACCGCATACAAAAGGGACCCCGTACCAAGATGAAAGTGATACATCTGCAAAGGTTGGCACCGTACCAAGGTAACATCACCAATGCGATCTCTGATATTGTTCGGGACGAACAAAACTAAATGGAGGGCAATGTAATAAACTTCGTCCAGAATGGGTTAATTTTATTTACTCATTCATTAATTAAAAGTTAACTCCTTTTTCAATCTTTTACTTGTATTGCAAATTGTATTGCATAAATTAATGTAAATTAAATTTGTTATACAAATGTTTACATTAATGAATTAAAAGGAGTTACCTAATACATTTTCCATAAATTAAATTTGAGTTCGCTAATACAAATGCAAGTATGAATGAAAACAGGTGTGGCCTATTTCAGATGTACGGACTACGTAGTATTGATTTCTAGTGGATTATAGAAGTTTCGATTTATTTATTTTTCGATATAAATAAGCAAACAAAAATATCAGATAGTCAGTTTTACTTTTGCAATTAAAAGTGTTTATAAATATTCGCAAGTTTAAGGAATAATCGGTGGTATCTGAGCCTGGGTACTAATAGTGAAAGAATCTGAACTTAGTGGAATAGTAAATACAGATTTTACGATTCCGAATATTGTTGATTCAAATTGCGGAAAAGCGGTGAAGTTTATGGTACATAAATTGGAGACCCTGGAATTTATTGTAAGGAAAAACGGAAGCTGCTGTAATTTGTTGACAAATAAAGTTTGAGATTCTGTTAACCAAAGATCTGTCTTTTACTATCGTGTTTGTTCAATAATCTAAAAGAACCAACGAAGAGTCGTTACAATATATAATCACATAAATGCTCGTTAATAACAATTCATCTTTACAGCCTATAAAGTCATCATCTACATCAACTCTATTTGATACATGTAATTATAATCAAGTTACTAACACCAACAGCAATAATGAACCAATTTGTAACGTTAACACCATTAAGCAATGTCATGTTATTCATCAAAATATAAGAAGTGTACGGAAAAACTTCGACCTTTTCATGTCACATCTAACTGATGATTTTTTGCCTGATTTAATTTTTTTGACTGAAACTTGGATAAATAGTGATGAGGTTAGTTTTTACAACATTGAAAATTATATAACGCTGGAAAAATGTAACAATGATTATAGAGCAGGAGGAATACTAGTTTTTATAAGAGAAAATATTGAGTTTGACTTTCGGGTAGTAAAATTTAAATCAGCTGATTGTGTTTTAATTAATGTTGTTGTTTCTGATGTCATGTATTGCTTCTTGTGTGTGTACAGATTTCATAAATTGAATGTGAATGTGTTTATTGGCGAACTAGATAATCTGTTACCGTCGATAAAAACAAAGAATTTAATCATTTTGGGTGACATGAATCTTGACATTATGACTGAGTGTAGTGCAACTGATGACTATCTCCTTTTATTGTCTTCGCACGGTTTAAAATCGTATGTCAATGAGTCCACAAGAGTTTCAAATAAGACATTTTCAAACATAGATCACACTTTTGTTAGGTATTCTAATCACAATACTTCGAATGTTACTGTTAATGTGCTTGATTATAAAATCACTGACCATAAATTAATTTCTATAAAGTTTTTGAGCGCTGTTTCTGTAAAATCTAAGCCTAAAAGTATCCCCAAACCTATTGAACAAGGTAGTTTAGATATTAGCATGTTACAGTCTCTTCTTGAATCCACAAACTGGAGTGAAGTTTATTGTGAGAAAGATCCTAATAAAGCCTATAACTGTTTTCTTAATATTCTCAAAAGTTCCATAAAAATTTGTACAACCCAGATGACGCATAAAAAAAAACACGTTAAAAAACTTAAACCTTGGATGAGTGATTCTCTTTGTGCCTTTATTAACATAAAGAATGGGCTGTTTCAAAAAGTTAAAAAACATCCAAATAATAAGAAACTATATAATTACTACTCATATATTTGCAGTAAAGTCAAAGTTTTGGTAAGAAATACAAAAGAAGTGTACTATAAAAATCAGTTTCAAGTCAATTCTGGAAATCCTAAAAAACAATGGACATTAGTAAATGAAATTTTGAATGAAGGTACGTCTAAGGAATTTATAAGTAATGTAGTTGATCCCTGTAATAATACTAAAGTGTTCGATTCATTGGGTATAGCAAATACTTTCAACGATACTTTCACCAAATATTCTTCACCAAAGCTTTCCAATGTGTTCCAAAATGAATTGTTATTTAAAGATAACTATATCAATAATTTCTTTTTATTCCATGTTACTCCTGATGAATTATCAAAGATAATCAATTCATTAAAGAATAGTCATTCTAAAGGAGAGGATCAAATATCTTCCAAAGTGCTGAAAAAAGTTAGTCATCAAATAGTTGATGTCCTTACGTATATAATTAATTTGTCATTTGAGCTAGGTATATTTCCAGACAATCTTAAACAAGCAATTGTAATTCCATTACATAAAAAAGGCTGTCGTAATGATGTTAATAACTATAGACCGATCTCACTTTTGAATACATTTTCAAAAATAGCTGAAAAAGCAGTTAAAAAAAGGCTGCAATGTTTTTTCAGGCGGTCTTTGTTTATTAGTGATAATCAGTTTGGTTTTAGACCAGGGTTGTCCACTGAAAATGCACTGCTTAAGTTTTTGAGTTTCATACATACAGCTTTAAATAATAATTTATATGTTGCCGTATTATTTGTCGACATTAAAAAAGCATTTGACACTGTTCTTCACAATATATTATTGATGAAACTTTGGGCAATGGGTATTCGTGGTGTTGCGCATGATTGGTTTAAATCATATTTAACAGGAAGATCACAAAAGGTTAGAGTTAATGGTTTTGTCAGTGATCCTCTTGGTATACATGTCGGTGTTCCACAGGGCTCTACTTTGGGACCACTCTTGTTCCTTATATATTTAAATTCAATATTTGATATTAATTTCAAAGGTTCCGTTGTGGCTTTTGCAGATGACCTAGCCTTCACGTATTCAGCCTCCAACTGCTACGATCTTGAGGCAGATATAACGCATGATCTATCTTTATTAAGGAAGTGGCTCGATCAACATGCTCTAACCTTAAGCCCTAAAACCAAAACGATGTTTTTTCATCTCACCAAGACAATTATCCCTAATGAAATAAAATATCACAGAACTAGTTGCTCTGGCGAAGTTTGCAATTCCAGCTGTTTAAGCATTGAAAATGTAACCAACTTTAGATACCTGGGCTTAAATCTGGACACTAAACTTAATTGGAAATTTCATATAAATGCAGTAAAAAACGACATTTTTCATGCAATTCGTAAGCTGTATATACTTCGCCCTCTTTGTTCAACTGGTATGCTACAAATAATCTACAATGCCTTAGTTCAGTCGAAATTGCAGTATGGTTTAACATGTTATGGTGGAACATATTTTTCCAATATACTTATTTTATTTAAAGCTCAAAAACATGCAATTCGAATTGTCTATGGAAAACGTAGAACTGACACTGCATATCCGCTATTTGTTTTGGCTAATGTTTTACCATTGCGTAGTTTATATATTTTTAAGGTCTTAAAAGAATTTTTTAAAAGAAGCGGTTGTTTAAAAAGACCTGATAACTACCGTTTAAGAGATTACCATATCCATGGCATTTTTCGAGCAAAAAAGGAGAATTACCGTCAGTTCTTTGATAATATGGGACCTTTTCTCTTCAACAAACTACCGGTTGACATCAGAAGCAGCAACAATTTGAGTCAATTTACTATGTTATTGAGGCGGTGGCTATTTAAGTTTTACGATGTTGAAAGTCTTCTTAAATCTTGATTTGAGTTTTATCTTTTTAATGTTGTCTTAACTCATGTATTATAATAACATTATTAATATGGTTTAAAGTTACAAAAGTTTATATATTTTGTGCATCTTACTTTGAGTTTTGCAAAGAATCTTTCTTTTATTGTTAGTTTTTTTTAAAATCTTGCTTGTTTAACATAATTATTATATCTTAATATATCTTGTGTTTTTTTTTTTTTGTATTGTCATTCTCGAATAGTATGTCATTTTCAATTGTATCTATGTAATTTTTTTTTTTTTTTTTTTTCTTTTAAAGTATAGTTCACACCCAATAATATATTTTGTAATTTCTAAATTTATTGTATTTAAAAATTGATCTTCTTCTCGTCTACTTTAACACATTTTTTTCTAAAAATCAAAAGTAGACTAATTTTATTTTTTATATCGTATATTTAAGCAAAGTTTTATTGTAACTTTCAATTTGTTGATATAAGAAATAAAGTAAAAAAAAAAAAAAAAAAAAAAAAAAAAAAAAAAAAAAAAAAAAAAAAAAAAAAAGAAATTGAATAATTATCAGCATTTCACAATTTTACATATTGAACAATGATTTCTTTCTCTTCTGGTTTCTGATTGCTGTTACCCATATCTTACTATAAATTTAGAACACAAGCCATAAATTAATAAATATAAATTTTATCCTCGTATGGTAAAAGAAATCTTATTATCAATATTTTTAAAGAAAAGTTTCTTTTAATATATTATATTCTTATTTATCTTAAAACTAATAGGAAAATTACATTATTTTACTTAAAAATTTTTTGTTTTTGATCTTCTTCTCTTTTTTATCGAAGCTCTTTTGCTTTTTGTCTTGGTTGCTTCTTCCAAAAATTTCTTCTTTTCTTCTGCTGTAGTCGCCATTTCAGCCAATCTTTAAAAAATTTTAATTCATGGGCTAGTTACCCTCCTTCGCCGCCTCTCTCTCTTTTAAATTTAATCTCAGCAATTGGTTCCACAATCTTCTTTTGGCTTTGTGGTTCCTCTGAAATTCTCTTTTGTCTGTATTGCTCCTGTGACATAACCTTTTTTTGTTTAGCCTCTAACTTGTGTTCTATATTGATTCGTTTGTTCGTCAGAGGTTTAGTCGCCATATGGTAGATTGCCTTTTCTAAGTCTTCATCGAAGTTCTTCTTTAAGTTTTTAAAGTAGACATCAAAGTCGTTTTCAAATGAATGGATCATCTCCTGATGATGCTTATCTGACTTCAAACAATATAATAAGTTGTACGTGTTGGCGAGAGATAAATATTTCCCACAGATATATATATACATATATATATATATATATATATATATATATATATATATATATATATATATATATATATATATATATATATATATATATATATATATATATATATATATATATATATATATATATATATATATATATATATATATATATATATATATATATCGTCGCTTTAATAATGAAACAACGTATGCTATTTATACGTTGTTTTTATATTATAGGTGCGCTGCATTCCCCATAAGGGCATCTTTGAATTGGCGTTTTTAAATTTTCGAATTATT